>CAXARO010001249.1:2500-68511 GCA_963971305.1 Arcuatula senhousia
CCCTAACCCTAACCCTAACCCTAACCCTAACCCTAACCCTAACCCTAACCCTAACCCTAACCCTAACCCTAACCCTAACCCTAACCCTAACCCTAACCCTAACCCTAACCCTAACCCTAACCCTAACCCTAACCCTAACCCTAACCCTAACCCTAACCCTAACCCTAACCCTAACCCTAACCCTAACCCTAACCCTAACCCTAACCCTAACCCTAACCCTAACCCTAACCCTAACCCTAACCCTAACCCTAACCCTAACCCTAACCCTAACCCTAACCCTAACCCTAACCCTAACCCTAACCCTAACCCTAACCCTAACCCTAACCCTAACCCTAACCCTAACCCTAACCCTAACCCTAACCCTAACCCTAACCCTAACCCTAACCCTAACCCTAACCCTAACCCTAACCCTAACCCTAACCCTAACCCTAACCCTAACCCTAACCCTAACCCTAACCCTAACCCTAACCCTAACCCTAACCCTAACCCTAACCCTAACCCTAACCCTAACCCTAACCCTAACCCTAACCCTAACCCTAACCCTAACCCTAACCCTAACCCTAACCCTAACCCTAACCCTAACCCTAACCCTAACCCTAACCCTAACCCTAACCCTAACCCTAACCCTAACCCTAACCCTAACCCTAACCCTAACCCTAACCCTAACCCTAACCCTAACCCTAACCCTAACCCTAACCCTAACCCTAACCCTAACCCTAACCCTAACCCTAACCCTAACCCTAACCCTAACCCTAACCCTAACCCTAACCCTAACCCTAACCCTAACCCTAACCCTAACCCTAACCCTAACCCTAACCCTAACCCTAACCCTAACCCTAACCCTAACCCTAACCCTAACCCTAACCCTAACCCTAACCCTAACCCTAACCCTAACCCTAACCCTAACCCTAACCCTAACCCTAACCCTAACCCTAACCCTAACCCTAACCCTAACCCTAACCCTAACCCTAACCCTAACCCTAACCCTAACCCTAACCCTAACCCTAACCCTAACCCTAACCCTAACCCTAACCCTAACCCTAACCCTAACCCTAACCCTAACCCTAACCCTAACCCTAACCCTAACCCTAACCCTAACCCTAACCCTAACCCTAACCCTAACCCTAACCCTAACCCTAACCCTAACCCTAACCCTAACCCTAACCCTAACCCTAACCCTAACCCTAACCCTAACCCTAACCCTAACCCTAACCCTAACCCTAACCCTAACCCTAACCCTAACCCTAACCCTAACCCTAACCCTAACCCTAACCCTAACCCTAACCCTAACCCTAACCCTAACCCTAACCCTAACCCTAACCCTAACCCTAACCCTAACCCTAACCCTAACCCTAACCCTAACCCTAACCCTAACCCTAACCCTAACCCTAACCCTAACCCTAACCCTAACCCTAACCCTAACCCTAACCCTAACCCTAACCCTAACCCTAACCCTAACCCTAACCCTAACCCTAACCCTAACCCTAACCCTAACCCTAACCCTAACCCTAACCCTAACCCTAACCCTAACCCTAACCCTAACCCTAACCCTAACCCTAACCCTAACCCTAACCCTAACCCTAACCCTAACCCTAACCCTAACCCTAACCCTAACCCTAACCCTAACCCTAACCCTAACCCTAACCCTAACCCTAACCCTAACCCTAACCCTAACCCTAACCCTAACCCTAACCCTAACCCTAACCCTAACCCTAACCCTAACCCTAACCCTAACCCTAACCCTAACCCTAACCCTAACCCTAACCCTAACCCTAACCCTAACCCTAACCCTAACCCTAACCCTAACCCTAACCCTAACCCTAACCCTAACCCTAACCCTAACCCTAACCCTAACCCTAACCCTAACCCTAACCCTAACCCTAACCCTAACCCTAACCCTAACCCTAACCCTAACCCTAACCCTAACCCTAACCCTAACCCTAACCCTAACCCTAACCCTAACCCTAACCCTAACCCTAACCCTAACCCTAACCCTAACCCTAACCCTAACCCTAACCCTAACCCTAACCCTAACCCTAACCCTAACCCTAACCCTAACCCTAACCCTAACCCTAACCCTAACCCTAACCCTAACCCTAACCCTAACCCTAACCCTAACCCTAACCCTAACCCTAACCCTAACCCTAACCCTAACCCTAACCCTAACCCTAACCCTAACCCTAACCCTAACCCTAACCCTAACCCTAACCCTAACCCTAACCCTAACCCTAACCCTAACCCTAACCCTAACCCTAACCCTAACCCTAACCCTAACCCTAACCCTAACCCTAACCCTAACCCTAACCCTAACCCTAACCCTAACCCTAACCCTAACCCTAACCCTAACCCTAACCCTAACCCTAACCCTAACCCTAACCCTAACCCTAACCCTAACCCTAACCCTAACCCTAACCCTAACCCTAACCCTAACCCTAACCCTAACCCTAACCCTAACCCTAACCCTAACCCTAACCCTAACCCTAACCCTAACCCTAACCCTAACCCTAACCCTAACCCTAACCCTAACCCTAACCCTAACCCTAACCCTAACCCTAACCCTAACCCTAACCCTAACCCTAACCCTAACCCTAACCCTAACCCTAACCCTAACCCTAACCCTAACCCTAACCCTAACCCTAACCCTAACCCTAACCCTAACCCTAACCCTAACCCTAACCCTAACCCTAACCCTAACCCTAACCCTAACCCTAACCCTAACCCTAACCCTAACCCTAACCCTAACCCTAACCCTAACCCTAACCCTAACCCTAACCCTAACCCTAACCCTAACCCTAACCCTAACCCTAACCCTAACCCTAACCCTAACCCTAACCCTAACCCTAACCCTAACCCTAACCCTAACCCTAACCCTAACCCTAACCCTAACCCTAACCCTAACCCTAACCCTAACCCTAACCCTAACCCTAACCCTAACCCTAACCCTAACCCTAACCCTAACCCTAACCCTAACCCTAACCCTAACCCTAACCCTAACCCTAACCCTAACCCTAACCCTAACCCTAACCCTAACCCTAACCCTAACCCTAACCCTAACCCTAACCCTAACCCTAACCCTAACCCTAACCCTAACCCTAACCCTAACCCTAACCCTAACCCTAACCCTAACCCTAACCCTAACCCTAACCCTAACCCTAACCCTAACCCTAACCCTAACCCTAACCCTAACCCTAACCCTAACCCTAACCCTAACCCTAACCCTAACCCTAACCCTAACCCTAACCCTAACCCTAACCCTAACCCTAACCCTAACCCTAACCCTAACCCTAACCCTAACCCTAACCCTAACCCTAACCCTAACCCTAACCCTAACCCTAACCCTAACCCTAACCCTAACCCTAACCCTAACCCTAACCCTAACCCTAACCCTAACCCTAACCCTAACCCTAACCCTAACCCTAACCCTAACCCTAACCCTAACCCTAACCCTAACCCTAACCCTAACCCTAACCCTAACCCTAACCCTAACCCTAACCCTAACCCTAACCCTAACCCTAACCCTAACCCTAACCCTAACCCTAACCCTAACCCTAACCCTAACCCTAACCCTAACCCTAACCCTAACCCTAACCCTAACCCTAACCCTAACCCTAACCCTAACCCTAACCCTAACCCTAACCCTAACCCTAACCCTAACCCTAACCCTAACCCTAACCCTAACCCTAACCCTAACCCTAACCCTAACCCTAACCCTAACCCTAACCCTAACCCTAACCCTAACCCTAACCCTAACCCTAACCCTAACCCTAACCCTAACCCTAACCCTAACCCTAACCCTAACCCTAACCCTAACCCTAACCCTAACCCTAACCCTAACCCTAACCCTAACCCTAACCCTAACCCTAACCCTAACCCTAACCCTAACCCTAACCCTAACCCTAACCCTAACCCTAACCCTAACCCTAACCCTAACCCTAACCCTAACCCTAACCCTAACCCTAACCCTAACCCTAACCCTAACCCTAACCCTAACCCTAACCCTAACCCTAACCCTAACCCTAACCCTAACCCTAACCCTAACCCTAACCCTAACCCTAACCCTAACCCTAACCCTAACCCTAACCCTAACCCTAACCCTAACCCTAACCCTAACCCTAACCCTAACCCTAACCCTAACCCTAACCCTAACCCTAACCCTAACCCTAACCCTAACCCTAACCCTAACCCTAACCCTAACCCTAACCCTAACCCTAACCCTAACCCTAACCCTAACCCTAACCCTAACCCTAACCCTAACCCTAACCCTAACCCTAACCCTAACCCTAACCCTAACCCTAACCCTAACCCTAACCCTAACCCTAACCCTAACCCTAACCCTAACCCTAACCCTAACCCTAACCCTAACCCTAACCCTAACCCTAACCCTAACCCTAACCCTAACCCTAACCCTAACCCTAACCCTAACCCTAACCCTAACCCTAACCCTAACCCTAACCCTAACCCTAACCCTAACCCTAACCCTAACCCTAACCCTAACCCTAACCCTAACCCTAACCCTAACCCTAACCCTAACCCTAACCCTAACCCTAACCCTAACCCTAACCCTAACCCTAACCCTAACCCTAACCCTAACCCTAACCCTAACCCTAACCCTAACCCTAACCCTAACCCTAACCCTAACCCTAACCCTAACCCTAACCCTAACCCTAACCCTAACCCTAACCCTAACCCTAACCCTAACCCTAACCCTAACCCTAACCCTAACCCTAACCCTAACCCTAACCCTAACCCTAACCCTAACCCTAACCCTAACCCTAACCCTAACCCTAACCCTAACCCTAACCCTAACCCTAACCCTAACCCTAACCCTAACCCTAACCCTAACCCTAACCCTAACCCTAACCCTAACCCTAACCCTAACCCTAACCCTAACCCTAACCCTAACCCTAACCCTAACCCTAACCCTAACCCTAACCCTAACCCTAACCCTAACCCTAACCCTAACCCTAACCCTAACCCTAACCCTAACCCTAACCCTAACCCTAACCCTAACCCTAACCCTAACCCTAACCCTAACCCTAACCCTAACCCTAACCCTAACCCTAACCCTAACCCTAACCCTAACCCTAACCCTAACCCTAACCCTAACCCTAACCCTAACCCTAACCCTAACCCTAACCCTAACCCTAACCCTAACCCTAACCCTAACCCTAACCCTAACCCTAACCCTAACCCTAACCCTAACCCTAACCCTAACCCTAACCCTAACCCTAACCCTAACCCTAACCCTAACCCTAACCCTAACCCTAACCCTAACCCTAACCCTAACCCTAACCCTAACCCTAACCCTAACCCTAACCCTAACCCTAACCCTAACCCTAACCCTAACCCTAACCCTAACCCTAACCCTAACCCTAACCCTAACCCTAACCCTAACCCTAACCCTAACCCTAACCCTAACCCTAACCCTAACCCTAACCCTAACCCTAACCCTAACCCTAACCCTAACCCTAACCCTAACCCTAACCCTAACCCTAACCCTAACCCTAACCCTAACCCTAACCCTAACCCTAACCCTAACCCTAACCCTAACCCTAACCCTAACCCTAACCCTAACCCTAACCCTAACCCTAACCCTAACCCTAACCCTAACCCTAACCCTAACCCTAACCCTAACCCTAACCCTAACCCTAACCCTAACCCTAACCCTAACCCTAACCCTAACCCTAACCCTAACCCTAACCCTAACCCTAACCCTAACCCTAACCCTAACCCTAACCCTAACCCTAACCCTAACCCTAACCCTAACCCTAACCCTAACCCTAACCCTAACCCTAACCCTAACCCTAACCCTAACCCTAACCCTAACCCTAACCCTAACCCTAACCCTAACCCTAACCCTAACCCTAACCCTAACCCTAACCCTAACCCTAACCCTAACCCTAACCCTAACCCTAACCCTAACCCTAACCCTAACCCTAACCCTAACCCTAACCCTAACCCTAACCCTAACCCTAACCCTAACCCTAACCCTAACCCTAACCCTAACCCTAACCCTAACCCTAACCCTAACCCTAACCCTAACCCTAACCCTAACCCTAACCCTAACCCTAACCCTAACCCTAACCCTAACCCTAACCCTAACCCTAACCCTAACCCTAACCCTAACCCTAACCCTAACCCTAACCCTAACCCTAACCCTAACCCTAACCCTAACCCTAACCCTAACCCTAACCCTAACCCTAACCCTAACCCTAACCCTAACCCTAACCCTAACCCTAACCCTAACCCTAACCCTAACCCTAACCCTAACCCTAACCCTAACCCTAACCCTAACCCTAACCCTAACCCTAACCCTAACCCTAACCCTAACCCTAACCCTAACCCTAACCCTAACCCTAACCCTAACCCCTAACCCTAACCCTAACCCTAACCCTAACCCTAATCCTAACCCTAACCCTAACCCTAACCCTAACCCTAACCCTAACCCTAACCCTAACCCTAACCCTAATTAGCGTCATGGTGTAGCCACGACGCTAATCGCGGGATTTGGCTACTTCTGGGATTTGGGGTTAGGGTTTGGGGTTAGCTTGAGGTTATCCGAAGGGGGTTAGAAGTGGTTTTGGGGGTAGATCTAAGTTCGTATGGACGTACCCCACAGAAAAAATTTCAGCCCTAACCCTTTTCGTTTTCTTACAGTAACGCCAAATCAAACTCTAATCCTAACCCCATGATGTTCCGAATAAACCCTCGGAATAAAATTAGGGGCCAATAGGGGGTAGCGCAATAAGCTACCCTTTAAGCCCTAACCGCAGCCTAACCCCCCTCCAAAAATGGGGGCTCCATCCCAAAAAATCGAAATTTAGCATCAGCATGACTAAAATGTATACCCCGTTAACAGAAACCAAAATTCTTCTGCATTTTAAAAAGGATACCGGAAACAGAACTTTTTTATCTATTGAGATACTTCTTTCATACTTTGCAGAGGTCCAGATAAGGTCAAAGATAGGCACCATGCCAAATTTTACTGAAATCCAACGAGAAATAAATGTTTGGGGGCTTTGAAACCAGTTTTAGCGTGTAGCCAACTAGAAAACACTTAATTTAGATAATTTGCAACCTGATATTTTTTTTATTTTTGATCCATTTACACTGATATTTGGCACAGAGTGCTACAACGAGGTACACATCCATTGAACAAAAGCAAAATGACGATACCTTAACTACTTTTCGTTTAGAAAATTAGCGGTAGTATCCAGTATCACGCTGAAAGATTAGCGGAAAATATTTCAATTTTTTTCTGAATTCCAGTTTTCTCTTGGATTTCAATTCGTTTTAAGCTACTTTTTTCTTTTGGAAATGGATTTCCTATATCATATTTGAGTGTTTGTTAAAAAAAAACCAAAAAAATGGGATAAATCCTGCTTTTATTGAAAAAACCCAAAATTTTTAAAAAGGTAAATTATCTCCTATTAAAACTACAGTATTTATTAAATTCTTTTGGTGCTTCTATTTTCTATGTTTTTCTATCCTTAATAACAAAATTATATTTAAGCAGTTAATTAAAAAAAGGAATGACTATTTGATCTGAAACAAAATTTTAAAGCCGCAAAACATGTTGAAAGGCAGCAAAAGTCCTATTGAAACATAATATTACTATTCAATTATTATCAATTTTCTGTATCCTTTTACCGCAAAAAAGTATTCATTTAACGCGTTATGTAGCCAACTAACGTTTAAAGTCTTCAATTAACGCTATATGTGTTCAATTAACGCATTAAGCGAAGCGTGATTTGGCTACAAAAATGTAACCGAATAACGCTCACATGTAACCAATTCACGCCACATGTAAAAAACGTGATTTGGCTATGTTTCCAATTCACGCAACATAAAAAAACGCAAGTCGGTTACAACTGAGCGTTGGATGGTAACATTTTGCATGTGTAACCAGTTAACGCGTTAAATGTATCACAATAACGCAGCGTCAAATAGATACTGTTGCCAATTACCGTCTTAGAGTATCCTTTTCACGTTGCGCTATTGTGCAACATTTATGGCGTGATGTGGTAACATCAAGCGCTATTTCACTACATGGTGTCAGTTAACGCGTTAAATGTATCACAATAACGCAGCGTGAAAAGTATACTGTTGCCAATTACCGTCTTAGAGTATCATTTTAACGTTGCGTTACTACGCAACATTTATGGCGTGATGTGGTAACATCAAGCGCTATTCCACTACATGGTGTCAGTTAATGCGTTAAATGTATCACAATAACGCAGCGTGAAAAGTATACTGTTGCCAATTACCGTCTTAAAGTATCATTTTAACGTTGCGTTACTACGCAACATTTATGGCGTGATGTGGTAACATCAAGCGCTATTTCACTACATGGTGTCAGTTAACGCGTTAAATGTATCACAATAACGCAGCGTGAAAAGTATACTGTTGCCAATTACCGTCCTGGAGTATCATTTTAACGTTGCGTTACTACGCAACATTTATGGCGTGATGTGGTAACAAGAAGCGGGATTTGACGACATGGTTTGACTTAACGCATAGGTGTAACTAAATCACGCATCACAGTAGCCATGTCACGCGAATGCTGTAACCGAATCACGCGTCTTTTATGTTGCGTCAGTTGGACACATATTGCGTTTATTGGTTACAAATAAGCTTTATCGGGACACTATTAGACTGCGGTATTTCACGACTTTGGTACGTTAGTTGGCTACATAATGCGTTACATGACTACTTTTTTGCGGTATATGGAGACAGGAAATTCATAATAATTAGACACTAGTATGATGTTCCAGCACAGATTTTTATGTTTGTAAACATGTCATAGGGTTATTCAGTTTCTTCATGTATTAATTAGTTGTCCAGTGTGTAGAAAGTGCCAGTAATATAACATTCGAACAAAGGATTTAAATGTGTTGTAAAAAGAAACACCCGGGATCTTCACATTAATCGTGTTATTTTCAATGAACAATAGACTACTGTCTTGTTAAATGGTTTAGGTCCGTTTTTGAAAGACCAAGTCATATTGTTTACAATTTTTGTCTAATGAAACAATCAATAATGGTATACAAACTTACTTTTGAGCAGAAAAAAATATGTAAAAAAAAATATTACCAGACAGAAGTCGATTATAGTAAAAACTGAACGTATTTTCCGCTAACATTCCAGCGTGACCATGGGTACTTCTCAAAATTATTTTTGTAGGAAAAGTGATCATGGTATGTTCATAAAACTATTGTTTTATGAAAGAATCCATCATTGTAGCGCCTTAGGCCAAAAATCAGATTAAACAGACGACAAGTAACAGAATTATAAGGTTTCAAAATATTTTGATTGATCGATTCGTCATGTGATTAGCATTGACGCTAGTTGGCTACACATTAAAAGTGCAAACGAGTCCCCAAAAAATTGTTTCACGTTGGATTTCAATAAAATTTGGTATAGTGCCCCTTCTTGATCCCCTGTGGACCCCTGCAAAGTTTGAAAGAAATATCTCTTCAGAAAAGAAAGTTCTATTTCCGGTTTGATTTTTAAAATGCAAAGGAATTTTAGATGCTATAAAAGGGTTATACCTTTTGGTCATCCTGATACCAAATTTCGATTTTTGGGGGTTGAGACCCCATTTTTGGAGGGGTATTGGGCTTTGCGTAGGGCTTAAAGGTTAGCTTATTGCGCTACCCCTTATTGGCCACCAATTTTATTTCGAGGGTTTAATCGGAACATCATGGGGTTAGGGTTAGAGTTTAACTTTCAAGACTCCGTAGAAAAAGAAGGGGGTTAGGGATGAAACTTTTTGTGGACTTGGGGTCTAACCTTACTTAAAGCTGTCCCCAAAACCAGTTTCGACCTTGTTCAGATAACTTCAAATTAACCCCAAACCATAGCCCTAAACCGCAGAAGTAGCCAATTCACGCGATTAGCGTCAGGTTACATCGTTAATTGGCACCAGTATCCTTTTAACGTTGAAAAAAACTGACATTGGTATCCTTTTAACGTTGCGTTAATTGACACCGGTATCATTTTAACGCAGCGTAAATGGATACAAGTATCCATTTAACGATGCGTGAGTTGACAATAGTATCCTTTTAACGTTGCGTTAAATGACACCTGTATCATTTTAACGCTGCGTAAATGGATACAAGTATCTATTTAACGATGCGTGATTTGACAACAGTATCCTTTTGACGTTGCGTTAATTGGTAACTGGAAGCCAATTGACGTCGAAAATGATCTTTTAAGGTAATGTTCACTGTTTTTTCTTCATTTGATTTGGAGACTTCGAAGAGTAAAGATCGAAAAGGTACGTTTATTCAAAAAGTAATAATTTTGTATTTACCCGATCGATTTTCACAAAACAAATTGCATTAAATAAGAAAAATTATCACTGTTAACTACCCTGTACAAAACATTGGTCAAAAAAATATTTGGAGCCAGCATAATTATTTAAATGGCTTCAATTGCTGATATTTCAAAGTTTAAATAATAACGTCAGAGAATAGAGAATAGAGAAACTTTTGATGCCTCATTTATTTCGTAAATGACAAATTTGAGCGTACCAAACGCCGTGAAAACGAATGCTCTCAAAATGACTTCTTGTTATGATATGTGTTATGACAGGTGGTATGTATTTAGAATATCATAAAACCATTGTGCTTTACGTGCATCTGTGTAGCCTTTTCCCGCAAATTTGTGGCCATTTAACGCAAAATGTGTCCGATTAACGCTGCATAAAGTAGGTACTTAGTAGCCAAATGACGCATCTATGTAGCCATTTCACGCATAATGTATCCAACTTACCCTGCGTGAAGCGGATACAAAGTAGCCAATTGACGTTGCAATGTAGCCATTTCACGCATAATGTTTCCAACTTACCCTGCGTGAAACGGACACAAAGTAGCCAAATGACGCAGCCATGTCATGCAATAACGCCATGTAATATGGTCATATAAGATTTTTGCAGAAAAATTTACAACATTGTAACAACTGTATTAACGTTAAGCATTGCACTATCCTTTTCAGTGTGCGTTTGGAGCCAAATTACAGCAGTATCATTTTTACAGACACGTGTAAGTCTTTATGTATATTTTAAACAAGTTTACCTGTATATAAGTAATATTTTTATACAATCAGATAAGATTCGATATCACGACGATAAGAAAAGTAACGTTCCTATGAATAGAATCAGTTTACTGTAAAAAGATGATATACAAACAAATTTTATACAGTCAAACCTGTGTTAAAGGGCACCTCCATAAAGAGGGCACCTGCCCATAAAGGGCACTCTCATGTCCCCCAGATGCTTTTTCCTATATAAATACCCTCTATATAAAGGGCACTCTACAATGTGGGCAGCGGGCACTCATTTTCATCCCAATGTAGCAGAAAACCTGCTATAGCGGGCAGGAAAATAACAAAATGAAGGTATTTTTATAAAATATAGACAGAACATATAATGTTTTCCTTGTAAATTTCATTGCACATAGTAATAATAAAGACCAAATTTAGGTAAAACGCATTGTAAATGTATAATTAACCATATTTGTTTGATTAAAGGTAACCACAGTGCATGTTTAAAACTTTGTATTGGTCTGTATTTTAGTAGAAGGCATATTAACCTGATCAAGCAGCTTAGATGTAACCTTTGTATAAAGGGCACCTGTTCATAAAGGGCACTTTCAGCCCGTCCCGCTGGTGCCCTTTATAGACAGGATTGACTGTACTTGTATTTGTATCGAATTTCAGATATATGCATAAAGCTTAGTCAATATGGAATAAATATTCATCGCAAACGACCCCTTAGATTGAAACACAAACAAGATATTACTTTGTAAATAACACAGTACAAAGGTATGATGCTATTTCAGATTCACCATTCGGTTTTGCCTTTTCCTTAAAATTATTTATACCTAATTACATAGATACATTTGTATATATTTTTACCTTTTCGCATGATTTAATATGTAAAGAGGCTACTGACATAGTATTTTTGCTATGGTCAGTCGATGTTCATGTGGCAACCTAACGGTGCATACCACTTGGCTCAAGTGTCAACGACAGCATGAAGGCTTCTGTCATCTTAAATCATTGCTAGTAATTATTTTTGCTATATTGCTTGTATTATGCTACATTGCTTATTCGGACGCATGTGTTTACATTCTGGAACACAAATCTACCGTTTTATCAAACACTCATTTTACATTTTGTTGTCAGACTTTCTTTACTTTGATGTTTGTATTTTGCACTTTGTTATGTCTATTTTTAACTGCAACACACAGACACAGATGAAAATTTCAAGAAAATAATTAATCGGTAAGTAAAAATCAAAGTATCATTTCATTTCGGATGCATCTAAATCCTTTTTTAATTTGTTGTAGCTATATATCCAATGGTCATTTCAGTTCTAGCTATATATGCAATGGTCATTTCAGATCTTATTCCGTTAACCTAAATCAAAATCTAAAACACAATCATGACTAATGTGTTATTTTCTGATATACAGGCGTTGAAAATATTCTTTTGAAACGATCATTTTAGGATTAATTTAAATTCAAAGAAAACCAAAGGTAAAGGAAATAATGAATCAACATATTAAGTATGTCTGGCATGCTTCTTGTAATTTTGAATTGAAGATTAATCATTGAGGGTCTAACAGTTAAAAGTAGAAATACGATTGACTGTGTGGCTTTAGAAGTAATAAATGTGTGCATTCTATTTCATTATCAGTTACATGAAAAAAAGAACTTATCACTAATTGTATGTTTTATATTCACAGTGGCTTATTTATGTGTTTGTAGAGACTGAAATTGAGGAAAACAAAGCAGAAAACTATTGTAAGTTGTTTTAACAAAGCATCTCTATAACACAAATATGAACACATGTATGGAAATAGATAATTTAGCTATGCTGTATGTGCAAATTAAAGGAGTTACCTCTCATCAGCAGCATTTAAGTCAAAACATTAATACATTTAAACGTATGAGGCATTGAAAGAACTGAACATAAGACAGAACACCTTTGTTCTTATACGCACAAGTAGATTACGGTAAAGTAATCTCTTCAAAATATGATTAAATATGAAATGAAGCTACTGGCACAGTATTTTTACTATGGTCAGTCAGTGTCCATGTGGCAACCTAACGGTGCATACCACTTAGCTCAAGTGTCAACGACAGCATGGAGGCTTCTTTCATCTTCAATCATTAAAGGAGATTTGTCTGTTTTATTGTTTCAACTACGCCATCATTTCCTTTTAGCAAGAATGTGACTTCATACCGAAAACATATTACATGCAATGATCCTTCCATTCATCAAAACAAGTATACCAAAACAGTTAAGTAAGGTATAATGTAAATGTATGTTTCAAGGGGTAACCTCTCGACAGCATCATGTGTATCTAAATATTATGTTATTTAACATATTAGGTAATTGAATAAATGCTCTTAAGACAAAACACATTGTCTTTCTTATAAATACTCAAGTGAATAATGGACAAGTAACTTCTTTGAATATAATAAAATATTACTTTTCTTTTTGTATTTCCTGGCTATGATTGATTTAAAAATAAATCAATATACGAAAGTAAAATTTTGAGGCCGATTTCATCATTGTTACTGTAGTTAATTGTAATTGAAAGCCTACAAAGCTTCTAAAATCACATTTTTTTAGTGGCGGATCTTTTTCTATTATTTTGTTTCAGATCACAAATGATAAATGAGAAATGGAGGCTCCCTAGCCCTTAGCATTTTTTGGATTCCAAAACATTGAACATTTTTTGGCAGCTTCAACGTTTTGTTCTGGTTCAAATATTGTATACCATCACTTTTTTTGTGGTGCTCGGTTAATATGTGTTTACGATGCACAAAGTTTCGATAGTCTTCTTGACTTCTGTCGACAGGAAAATATTCATTTTACGCATTATCTTTCTCATTAAATTTGTAAGTAAGGGTTGGGGAACATATTCAAAGTCTTAAAGAATGTAAGTTTTAAATGCTATCGTTTTTCTTCCTGTATGAATACACTGTTGATCTTTATATTTGTGTCATAGTGCAAAATAAGTTTCCGAATATTTTAAACTTGTTTCAGATATACAACTAAAATGGCAAATCAACCACAGCCGTTTGGTTTTTTCTGCTTTAAAAAAACCGACGATTGTATGATTGCATTGGATTTTTGTTTCTCAAACAACTTTTTTAAAGTTGTTTTAGATAAAAACATCTTTTTTAGCATCGCTGTTATTGTTCTTTTTGACTCAGATTCATTTGAAACTCTTAAATTCTTTTGTGAATTAAATGGTTTTGATTTTGCCTGTTATAAATAGTTTTTGTTTTGTGGAAAGATATTTAATAAGAAAAGTAAGTCACAATGAGCAATTTGTTTCCTGTTGTAATTTTTCGATTTGAAAATCAGGACAACTTTTTTTCGTCTCAACATTATTGTGTTACAAGAAACTTAGATCATCTTCAGGCACATCTAAACGTTAATGGAAATTTTTTGCTTCTTTTTTCTATTCCATCCTTTTATGAACTAAGAACATTTTTAAGAGAAAACAATATTCCTTACAGATATTATTTTATACAATCCATTGTCGATTAGTTTATATAAAAGCGGCTGTGGTTTGTGCTACAAGAATAAGAATAAAACGTGAGTAAAACAAGAACATGCATATACATATACTGAAAATCATATGTGTGTATATGCATGAATGTAATTATGTTTGTATGCATATAGAGTGAAATTTTGTACACTATGGAAAACCAAGTAAATCATAGTTCAAACACTAAAATAGTTAATTTCCTGTCCTTTGGTTATACATCCTTTCATCTTCGTGTTACTGTGTGTATAGAGAAGTTTCAAAACTAAGATCAAATGCAATTTCTTTGTCAAATATTTCGGCTATATTGTTTTATCATGCTTTAACGCAAATGATTGCATCTTTAAACAAATATCAAAAGCTCAAACTTTATCATTTTCACCAAAGCAAGTATCACAACATTTAATTTGATAGATTATGCTGTACATGAATTTTGCAAGGAGTAACTCTTCATCAGCAATATAGGCATCAAAACATTCATGCAAGTTGATTCACTAGGTAATGGAAACAATTATATTAGACAGCTCACATTTTCCTGAATACAATTCACCCATGGTGAAATAACTTCTTAAAATATGATTGAATATGAAATGAGGCTATTGACATAGTATTTTTGCTATGGTCAGTCAATGTCCATGTGGCAACCTAACGGTGCATACCACTTGGCTCAAGTGTCAACGACAGCATGGAGGCTTCTTTCGTCTTCAATCATTTTAAGAGAGGCTTTTGCCATATTGTTTGCATCACGGTTTTATTTTTTTTTGGTAGCACAAATTTGCTTACATTTTGAAAATATATCAACCATAAGATTGTATTAAATATTTTGTATGTGTTAATGTGTATTGTTTTTTATGGCACTTAAAGATACAGATGAATTTCGGCTATTAATAAATGAGATGGTGAGTAAAATAATATAATAGGTTGATGCCATTTTTCTACACACAAGTATAGTGGCATCATGATACAATAAACATATTACATCATGATATACTCATACGAAATCATCATAAATTTTACCTCTGATATTAAGTTTATGGTTCAGTTATTGTGAAAACCACATGTTTCGAGACAAGATAAAATAAAAGGTCAGGAGTAACCTTTCACCCGTGACTAAGTCAAATCCCTTAGTTTTAGAATGACTCTTTGTTAATGTTAAGTCAAGGGTAACACGGTGAGGGTCAGCATGACCTTTGAGAGTGTATCAAATGTAGGGTCAGACCCCTCACTTCATTATTATATAGACATAAATATATAACCCCTTGCTGGATCAGGGGTGACCCTTACATTCGTTATTATAAAGTCAGGAATAACTCTTGAAAGTCTATTGGATGAGGGGACAAGAGTGACCCTGCTAGGTTATTGGTGAACTTGATGGGTCAGGGGTGAACTTAACTGGATCAGGGGTGACCCTTACTGGGTAAGGGGTGACCCTGCTGGGTCAAGGGTGACCCTTGACACTCTAACAAGTTTATGGTCAGGGGTGACCCTTCAACCGTGACTCGGTCAGATCCATGTAATATTTAAAGAAAGGGTAACCCTTTTGGTAATCATTTAGTCTAAGTGAGCAACGAAGGGACATGGGTGACCAGGCTGTGTAACGGGTGACCTTTTACTCGTAACTCGGTCAGGGCTGACCCATACTGGGTTAGGGGTGACCCTCACTGGGTCAGGGGTGACCCTTGACACTCTTACAAGTTGGAGTCAGGGGTGAACTCTCACCCATGACTCGGTCAGATCCATTGAATATTTTAGGAAAGGGTAACCCTTTTGGTTATTATCCAATTAAAGTGAGCAATGTAGGGTAAGGGATGACCCTGGAGGGTCAGGGGTGACCCTTGACACGCTTACAATTTAGGGTCAGGGGTGACCCTTACTGGGTCAGGGATGAACTTAACTGGATCAGGGGTGTCCCTTACTGGGTTAGGGTTAGGTGGGAAAATTTGCTCTAATAACAAATTGAATAGGTCTGAAACTTATACATTTTTCAATTATCATTTTTGCTGTTATATTCATTGGATTCTTATGTAGCTGTCAGACAACTTGCATTTGGCTTTAATATGTCTTGTTCGTTTTATGTCCTTCAGGAATTTCCATCATGGCATTAGATTTATAAGGGCTGGGGTTTAATTTATCAAAGTCTTTTGAAATGTAAGTTTTGTTTCGCTATTGTTTTGCTTAACGAACACTTTTGATACACTTTTCTATAACGTTATATTAGTTTAACTGTCTTCAATTAAAGAGTTGATTAAATATTAAACTTTTTTAGGAATTAGATGAATTGTTGCAAATTCGAACAAGACAACCACAGCGAAATATGGACCATCCTTGTGGATTTTTTCGTTTCTATATACATTTAGAGTTCATTCAAGTTCTAGAATATTGCCAGGCCACAAACATTGATTGTACTGATTTTGTATTATTGAACTGCGATTATATTGCCGTTTTCAATATGGTCGATTTTTTGAATTTGAAAAATTACTGCAATGAAGAAGATTTGGAAATTGCCTATATTGTTTGTTTTGGTAATTTATTTTAATACATTATACGAGATGTTGTTATTGTTAAGAAAAGTAAAACTGGTTTTAATCATGAAAATGAAATATTTTTGTCGCCTAAAACGAACGTTTCGCAAAAGTTTATAGGAGTCACTTTGGCACTATCATTCGTCGAATTTTTTTCGTCTCAATTTTCCCAGCAACCGAATGCAACAATCTCTTGATATTAGAAAATATTTTTTTTCTATACCTAATATGCTATACTGATTTTATGTCCTAATAAGTCATACTTCCTTTTAACATATTCATTAGACACTGGCGACAAATAATTACCACGGAAGACAACTGTACTAATTTATAATGTTTCAACACCCGAATATAATGTTATGATACTTGTTTTCATTGTTTTCCAGAATCCTGATAAGAACTGTCAAAACAGTTGTAAGCAGGGAAAACACTGGGTGAGTTTAATAATATTAACTCTGTTACAATCTCTAAAACAGAAACAATAATCCAAAATGTGCAACCAGACATAATAACTAAATAACATATTATCACTGTTCTTAAACGGCTATGGGTAACTTATCCACATCCCAATATGGCTAAATCGACCGCGGTTAGGGTTAACAGTATCACGGGTTTAATGTTTCTGATAAGTAGTTGCTGAGAAAACTGTTACAATATTTTTTTTCATCCCGCACGTCGTCCGCCCGACATAAACAATTTTAGGAACCGTATTTTTCAATCTCTGAATTCCTGTCAAATACATATATCGGTTTAGACTCTTGTTTAATTATTTAAATGATCCCACAAACATAAAAAAATATTCAAATGAGGTCAAAAATCAAATTAAGCTATACAGTTGGTAGCCCTCACACAAACAAATACATTAAATAAGATAAACATCAATCTACTTAGTGCAAAGAATTTATAAAACAAAATGTAATAATGATGTTATTTTAATGATAGATTTTGACACAGATGAAGATACAAGTCGTGAATCACATAGGTCAAAACCCGTAGTAAGACATCAGAAACATGCTAGAAGGACATTTAAGCCTGGCGAGGCAGCTAGTTTAATACGAATTTGCGATGAGGAAATAATGAGTAAAACTGTACGATTTAGTGATGTTGTTGACATACACCATTATGATGTGGAGGTTGAAGTTGAATACATTCAAATCGAATACATAGATAGAGAAGTAAATGAAAACCGTGAAAGAAAGTTACTTTTGGTGTTTCCAGTGTTTTTGACCATTTTATTTATTGTGATTGTAGTAGTTATACTTAAGTTATATATTTGAAATAATACACATCAGTTTTATTCTTCTTCAAAGGACACAAAATGGTATTTATAACAGAGAGAAGAAAGACTATCTGGTAAAAATGTGTGGAAAATCATGTCAGATAGACTTAGAACCGAAAGAAAGAAAAGATTGCAGTTACATAACAATTAATTTCATAAATTGTTGTAAAATGTAGAAGTGTATGCTATAGAAGGAAAAACAATTCCATTAATTAAAATTGTTGTTTTTGCCGTTTGTGTACATTTACAAACTCAGAATGTTTTGAGTTTTCTTTGAGATTTTGTAAGTATTGGTTTGAAAATCACAAATTGTTTATGCCTTTTTTTCTGAAAACTTAAAATTTTGTATCGGTGCTTTCAAGGTATGAAGGACTTCTATTGCATGTTAGTTGTATTGAATGCTGCAGTTGCAGATTATAGATATTTGTAGCATATAAAAAGGCATTATCATCTTATCTGTGGACGATCACGACGAACTGGTTGTGCACAGAAAGACTATCAGAACATTTCATAATCCTAATTATTTTCAAATGTAATTGAACGCTTTTTTATCCTTAAATTGAAAGAAATTGAATCAAAGCGTGATGTTTTTCTTGTGGCTTACTAAATTGATACCAGATGTTTTATATCGTTTTCAATCTTAGCTAATCATAAAGCCTTACCATTTTTTAAGCAATTTAATTTAATTTTTTCACTTGTTTGGTAAACTACTTGTGTTAATGATAAAGTTCATTGTGTAAACGAATTTTGATAATTATGATCTGTTTTAGTTTAGTTTTCTTTATCATCTCGTAAGCAATTTAATATAACATTTTCACTTGTTTTGTAAACTACTTGTGTTTAATGATATAATTCATTATGTACACAACTTTAAATAATTTTGTTATGTTTTAGTTTTGGTTTCCTTATGTTTAATATAATATTTTTACTTGTTTTGTAAACTACTTGTGTTTAATGATGTAATTTTAACAAATTTGGTAAAAAAACTGTTTAAAGAATACTGATAGAATGTTTTATCATTTTATTCAATAATATATTGTCATTATCAGTAGCGAAAAGATCTTTTTATGTGCTTTAATAAGGTTCCAAGTTTACAAAAATCTATTAAGAAACGATTAAGATATCGCGTGTTTCGTTAAAGTATAAACTTAAATCAAAGTCTACCTCAGTTTTAATGCATTTTTACTTTTGGTATGCTTAATCTTTCGTTCTATGTTTAGTTTTTTTCATATTATTTCTACCAAAAATTTCCGGAATAACTATTTGGGATTTTTTTTCTATTTTAGTATTGGATTTACCATTTTCCACAAAAACATAGATCGTTTGAAAATTTTCAATTCATTTTATAAAAATCACGTCGAAATAGTACTATTCAAAGCTTATTATAATTTCAGGTTATAGACGATGTCTAACCGAATCGCAATGGTCCCTTTAAGAGAAGGCGATTGTTCCAATCGCAATCATAGAGAGCTGATAACTCGCTTAGCGATATCAGAAATGGACATGGAAAAAAAAGCAAAGGAAAAGCGTTTCTGGAGGAAATGCGCGATAGTCCTTCTAATTGTAGCGCTAGGAAGTATCGCTGCCAATGTAGTGCTTCTGGCGACGTATTGCTAATAAAATAATCAGAATATATTTTGTCATTTTGTCACTTTGTTGTCATTTGTATTCCAAATAAAAAAAAATAACTTAATAAAAAAAATCATAGCTTAATAAATTGATACAAGATGTTTTATTTCGTTTTCAATCTTAGCTAATAATAAAGCATTATCATTTCTTAAGCAATTTAATGTAATATTATCACGTGTTTTGTTAATTACTTGTGTTAAATGATATAATTCATTATGTACACGAATTTAAATAATTTTGTTATGTTTTAGTGTTGTTTTCCTTATCATTTCTTAAGCAATTTCATATAATATTTTCAATAGTTTTGTAAACTTTTCAAGCAGGAACAATACTTGTTTGAAAAAGTCAATTCTTAAAGATCTGAACCATTTTTATGGAAGGTTAAGTCACGGTGTTTATTTTTGTATCATTTTGTCAGTAGTTTTCCTCATTTTTCCAGGCATGATTACAATATTTTGGTTATAGGATTTTTATACATTTTTATCCAAATTAAATTTATTCTTCACCTGATCTTCCCCTGATTTTCAAAAAAAAAAAACAAAAAGAAAGAGCACAACATATCCAAAAATATCTGTTATGGACAAGTTAAACTTTGATTACATGATTTGTTTTAATTTTTTATGCTAAGGAGAGCAAACAAACCAATTAGCAGAAAATCAAGTGGGATGCTGTCTTGCACTTTTTTAGCTTTAAGCAAAGTCGGTATGTTTGATAATATGTGTTGAATCAGAAAAGTATGTGATTTTCTTAGTGTCAAATGGTTAAAGTTTGTGTTGATGTTTTGATGGTAATAAGAACTATTATTGGAGGCTTTATATTTAGTTGCGAATGTCCTAGATTGTAGAATTTTTGAACGTGTGTAAAATACGACATTTTGTTTATTCACCTTTGCCAGAGAGACAATAAACATATCTAATAAACTTGTCTTTGTATTTAATGTATGTTTTGCGCAAACGCATGTTTAAACTTGGTATGTAGAAAGGACACTATATGTAGTTGTGTATCTGACTCAGAAATTTTGACCCTCTAATTGTTATGGGAGTTGTGGCCCTTTGAACAAAGACGTTTGCTGAAAATTTTCGAGTACATATATCACCATGCCAGCACAACTTCTCAACTAAAGAACTGAATTTAACTAAACTTGGCATATAGGAAAGAAACCTAATGTAGTTGTGCATATCACTTGGATTGTTTTTCTCCTCTTATTTGGGGAAATTGAAGAAGACATCGAACATTGGTTCAAAAGGCTATTTTAGATCACCAAAATAACAAGACACATATACTTAAAACACTTTTTAAAATCTATTCAGTAAATGAGAACTTGTACAGATATTGATATCTGGAAACGTCTGACTGGGTTGCAAGGCACAATTTCTTATCACGTATCGCCTTCATGGGTCTAAACACTTTTTCATTTAGACTTTGCTGGTCTTGAATAGCAGCTTTAGTCAATATTGCATGGTCGGGTCAAGTAGTGGTATCAAGGAGAAAAAAATCTTAGTCAATCAGTGTAAAAGGGATACAATGCGACATTTCAAATATCCAAAGTTATGATGACAATGAAAGAGTTCATGTTAAAGATAATAAGATGTGGAATAGGGTTACCTAAGAGACCCAGGTGTGAATCTTTTCAGGCAATAATGACTTGTTCATACCTAGTTATCTGAATACCTCTGAAAATATCTGCGAGACTTTTTCATTGAGACTTCTACAACATCGCTGGTCTTGAATAGCCGTTTCAGTTCATATTGCAGGGTCGGGTCAAGTAGTGGTATCAAGGAGAAAAAATTCTTAGTCAATCAGTGTAAAAGGGATACAATGCGATCTCTTAAACATCCAAAGTTATTGATGACAATGAAATACTTCATGTTTCATATAATAAGATGTGGAATAGGGTTACCTAAGAGACCCAGGTGTGGATCTTTTCAGGCAATAATGACTTGTTCATACATTGTTATCTGAAAACCTCTGAAAATATCTGCAAGACAGTTTTCTCAACAATTCACATGTCTGCACATTTTGGTGTTAAGACGTTAAAATTGTAGATGGTCTTAATTAGCCGTTTTAGATAATACTTTAGGAATACGTGGTGCGATCAAGGGGACAAATACTAAAAAAACCATTGTAAAACAGATACAAGGCATGGTGAAATTGACCTTCAAAATTATTAGCGACAATTAAGAGTTAAAAAAGTTAAAACAACAGATACGGACAAAACAATCGAAAGAACAATATTCTAATCTTTTTTCTGTAGCTGCAGCAAAACAAAAAAAACACTGAAAAAATAATCATTGTTAAGGCAACTTGCTAAATCTACGTTTGATTACACTTTAAAAACAAAACATGTTAATAACAATTTAAAACAATAACAAACGCATAGCATTTAGTTAACATCTGAAACAAATTCTTCATGATCGATACCATCAAATGATCTATACACGATTACACGATTAAAAAGTTGATTGATCATAAAATATGCCTACAAAAATAAAACTAAGCAGATTTACCATTAAATGTCAGTGGTAGATTAACAAAACACAAAAAAGCTGAATTGTACATCTTGGTTGAGTTTTAAGTTTTTTTTTTTAAAAATGGCTAAGTCAAAAAATGATATTTGGCTGAAAAATTTTTCTAAAAAATTTTATGGTTTAAATAGTGTATTTTTATCCAAAACGAAAAGATAACATGAAAATATTTTCATAAATTTTTGGAGGTTGTCACTTCCCGCATCATGAAAAAAACTAAGTTTTTAGGTAGCCAAAGTAGCGCATTAACGCTGGTAACGTAGCCACTTGACGCCAACTAACGCAAAATCGGTAGCCAAATGTAGCCAATTGTAGCCAACTAACGCAACAATGTAGCCACTTTCCGCTAACCATGACGCTAACCGGTTAAAATGGCTACATCATGCGGGAAATGGCACCCATTCCCATAACCCTAACCCTAACCCTAACCCTAACCCTAACCCTAACCCTAACCCTAACCCTAACCCTAACCCTAACCCTAACCCTAACCCCTAACCCTAACCCTAACCCTAACCCTAACCCTAACCCTAACCCTAACCCTAACCCTAACCCTAACCCTAACCCTAACCCTAACCCTAACCCTAACCCTAACCCTAACCCTAACCCTAACCCTAACCCTAACCCTAACCCTAACCCTAATTAGCGTCATGGTGTAGCCACGACGCTAATCGCGGGATTTGGCTACTTCTGGGATTTGGGGTTAGGGTTTGGGGTTAGCTTGAGGTTATCCGAAGGGGGTTAGAAGTGGTTTTGGGGGTAGATCTAAGTTCGTATGGACGTACCCCACAGAAAAAATTTCAGCCCTAACCCTTTTCGTTTTCTTACA
This sequence comes from Arcuatula senhousia, assembly GCA_963971305.1. NCBI lineage: Eukaryota > Metazoa > Mollusca > Bivalvia > Mytilida > Mytilidae > Arcuatula > Arcuatula senhousia. Next base: position 25,851 of record CAXARO010001249.1, read on the forward strand.
GTAACGCCAAATCAAACTCTAATCCTAACCCCATGATGTTCCGAATAAACCCTCGGAATAAAATTAGGGGCCAATAGGGGGTAGCGCAATAAGCTACCCTTTAAGCCCTAACCGCAGCCTAACCCCCCTCCAAAAATGGGGGCTCCATCCCAAAAAATCGAAATTTAGCATCAGCATGACTAAAATGTATACCCCGTTAACAGAAACCAAAATTCTTCTGCATTTTAAAAAGGATACCGGAAACAGAACTTTTTTATCTATTGAGATACTTCTTTCATACTTTGCAGAGGTCCAGATAAGGTCAAAGATAGGCACCATGCCAAATTTTACTGAAATCCAACGAGAAATAAATGTTTGGGGGCTTTGAAACCAGTTTTAGCGTGTAGCCAACTAGAAAACACTTAATTTAGATAATTTGCAACCTGATATTTTTTTTATTTTTGATCCATTTACACTGATATTTGGCACAGAGTGCTACAACGAGGTACACATCCATTGAACAAAAGCAAAATGACGATACCTTAACTACTTTTCGTTTAGAAAATTAGCGGTAGTATCCAGTATCACGCTGAAAGATTAGCGGAAAATATTTCAATTTTTTTCTGAATTCCAGTTTTCTCTTGGATTTCAATTCGTTTTAAGCTACTTTTTTCTTTTGGAAATGGATTTCCTATATCATATTTGAGTGTTTGTTAAAAAAAAACCAAAAAAATGGGATAAATCCTGCTTTTATTGAAAAAACCCAAAATTTTTAAAAAGGTAAATTATCTCCTATTAAAACTACAGTATTTATTAAATTCTTTTGGTGCTTCTATTTTCTATGTTTTTCTATCCTTAATAACAAAATTATATTTAAGCAGTTAATTAAAAAAAGGAATGACTATTTGATCTGAAACAAAATTTTAAAGCCGCAAAACATGTTGAAAGGCAGCAAAAGTCCTATTGAAACATAATATTACTATTCAATTATTATCAATTTTCTGTATCCTTTTACCGCAAAAAAGTATTCATTTAACGCGTTATGTAGCCAACTAACGTTTAAAGTCTTCAATTAACGCTATATGTGTTCAATTAACGCATTAAGCGAAGCGTGATTTGGCTACAAAAATGTAACCGAATAACGCTCACATGTAACCAATTCACGCCACATGTAAAAAACGTGATTTGGCTATGTTTCCAATTCACGCAACATAAAAAAACGCAAGTCGGTTACAACTGAGCGTTGGATGGTAACATTTTGCATGTGTAACCAGTTAACGCGTTAAATGTATCACAATAACGCAGCGTCAAATAGATACTGTTGCCAATTACCGTCTTAGAGTATCCTTTTCACGTTGCGCTATTGTGCAACATTTATGGCGTGATGTGGTAACATCAAGCGCTATTTCACTACATGGTGTCAGTTAACGCGTTAAATGTATCACAATAACGCAGCGTGAAAAGTATACTGTTGCCAATTACCGTCTTAGAGTATCATTTTAACGTTGCGTTACTACGCAACATTTATGGCGTGATGTGGTAACATCAAGCGCTATTCCACTACATGGTGTCAGTTAATGCGTTAAATGTATCACAATAACGCAGCGTGAAAAGTATACTGTTGCCAATTACCGTCTTAAAGTATCATTTTAACGTTGCGTTACTACGCAACATTTATGGCGTGATGTGGTAACATCAAGCGCTATTTCACTACATGGTGTCAGTTAACGCGTTAAATGTATCACAATAACGCAGCGTGAAAAGTATACTGTTGCCAATTACCGTCCTGGAGTATCATTTTAACGTTGCGTTACTACGCAACATTTATGGCGTGATGTGGTAACAAGAAGCGGGATTTGACGACATGGTTTGACTTAACGCATAGGTGTAACTAAATCACGCATCACAGTAGCCATGTCACGCGAATGCTGTAACCGAATCACGCGTCTTTTATGTTGCGTCAGTTGGACACATATTGCGTTTATTGGTTACAAATAAGCTTTATCGGGACACTATTAGACTGCGGTATTTCACGACTTTGGTACGTTAGTTGGCTACATAATGCGTTACATGACTACTTTTTTGCGGTATATGGAGACAGGAAATTCATAATAATTAGACACTAGTATGATGTTCCAGCACAGATTTTTATGTTTGTAAACATGTCATAGGGTTATTCAGTTTCTTCATGTATTAATTAGTTGTCCAGTGTGTAGAAAGTGCCAGTAATATAACATTCGAACAAAGGATTTAAATGTGTTGTAAAAAGAAACACCCGGGATCTTCACATTAATCGTGTTATTTTCAATGAACAATAGACTACTGTCTTGTTAAATGGTTTAGGTCCGTTTTTGAAAGACCAAGTCATATTGTTTACAATTTTTGTCTAATGAAACAATCAATAATGGTATACAAACTTACTTTTGAGCAGAAAAAAATATGTAAAAAAAAATATTACCAGACAGAAGTCGATTATAGTAAAAACTGAACGTATTTTCCGCTAACATTCCAGCGTGACCATGGGTACTTCTCAAAATTATTTTTGTAGGAAAAGTGATCATGGTATGTTCATAAAACTATTGTTTTATGAAAGAATCCATCATTGTAGCGCCTTAGGCCAAAAATCAGATTAAACAGACGACAAGTAACAGAATTATAAGGTTTCAAAATATTTTGATTGATCGATTCGTCATGTGATTAGCATTGACGCTAGTTGGCTACACATTAAAAGTGCAAACGAGTCCCCAAAAAATTGTTTCACGTTGGATTTCAATAAAATTTGGTATAGTGCCCCTTCTTGATCCCCTGTGGACCCCTGCAAAGTTTGAAAGAAATATCTCTTCAGAAAAGAAAGTTCTATTTCCGGTTTGATTTTTAAAATGCAAAGGAATTTTAGATGCTATAAAAGGGTTATACCTTTTGGTCATCCTGATACCAAATTTCGATTTTTGGGGGTTGAGACCCCATTTTTGGAGGGGTATTGGGCTTTGCGTAGGGCTTAAAGGTTAGCTTATTGCGCTACCCCTTATTGGCCACCAATTTTATTTCGAGGGTTTAATCGGAACATCATGGGGTTAGGGTTAGAGTTTAACTTTCAAGACTCCGTAGAAAAAGAAGGGGGTTAGGGATGAAACTTTTTGTGGACTTGGGGTCTAACCTTACTTAAAGCTGTCCCCAAAACCAGTTTCGACCTTGTTCAGATAACTTCAAATTAACCCCAAACCATAGCCCTAAACCGCAGAAGTAGCCAATTCACGCGATTAGCGTCAGGTTACATCGTTAATTGGCACCAGTATCCTTTTAACGTTGAAAAAAACTGACATTGGTATCCTTTTAACGTTGCGTTAATTGACACCGGTATCATTTTAACGCAGCGTAAATGGATACAAGTATCCATTTAACGATGCGTGAGTTGACAATAGTATCCTTTTAACGTTGCGTTAAATGACACCTGTATCATTTTAACGCTGCGTAAATGGATACAAGTATCTATTTAACGATGCGTGATTTGACAACAGTATCCTTTTGACGTTGCGTTAATTGGTAACTGGAAGCCAATTGACGTCGAAAATGGTCTTTTAAGGTAATGTTCACTGTTTTTTCTTCATTTGATTTGGAGACTTCGAAGAGTAAAGATCGAAAAGGTACGTTTATTCAAAAAGTAATAATTTTGTATTTACCCGATCGATTTTCACAAAACAAATTGCATTAAATAAGAAAAATTATCACTGTTAACTACCCTGTACAAAACATTGGTCAAAAAAATATTTGGAGCCAGCATAATTATTTAAATGGCTTCAATTGCTGATATTTCAAAGTTTAAATAATAACGTCAGAGAATAGAGAATAGAGAAACTTTTGATGCCTCATTTATTTCGTAAATGACAAATTTGAGCGTACCAAACGCCGTGAAAACGAATGCTCTCAAAATGACTTCTTGTTATGATATGTGTTATGACAGGTGGTATGTATTTAGAATATCATAAAACCATTGTGCTTTACGTGCATCTGTGTAGCCTTTTCCCGCAAATTTGTGGCCATTTAACGCAAAATGTGTCCGATTAACGCTGCATAAAGTAGGTACTTAGTAGCCAAATGACGCATCTATGTAGCCATTTCACGCATAATGTATCCAACTTACCCTGCGTGAAGCGGATACAAAGTAGCCAATTGACGTTGCAATGTAGCCATTTCACGCATAATGTTTCCAACTTACCCTGCGTGAAACGGACACAAAGTAGCCAAATGACGCAGCCATGTCATGCAATAACGCCATGTAATATGGTCATATAAGATTTTTGCAGAAAAATTTACAACATTGTAACAACTGTATTAACGTTAAGCATTGCACTATCCTTTTCAGTGTGCGTTTGGAGCCAAATTACAGCAGTATCATTTTTACAGACACGTGTAAGTCTTTATGTATATTTTAAACAAGTTTACCTGTATATAAGTAATATTTTTATACAATCAGATAAGATTCGATATCACGACGATAAGAAAAGTAACGTTCCTATGAATAGAATCAGTTTACTGTAAAAAGATGATATACAAACAAATTTTATACAGTCAAACCTGTGTTAAAGGGCACCTCCATAAAGAGGGCACCTGCCCATAAAGGGCACTCTCATGTCCCCCAGATGCTTTTTCCTATATAAATACCCTCTATATAAAGGGCACTCTACAATGTGGGCAGCGGGCACTCATTTTCATCCCAATGTAGCAGAAAACCTGCTATAGCGGGCAGGAAAATAACAAAATGAAGGTATTTTTATAAAATATAGACAGAACATATAATGTTTTCCTTGTAAATTTCATTGCACATAGTAATAATAAAGACCAAATTTAGGTAAAACGCATTGTAAATGTATAATTAACCATATTTGTTTGATTAAAGGTAACCACAGTGCATGTTTAAAACTTTGTATTGGTCTGTATTTTAGTAGAAGGCATATTAACCTGATCAAGCAGCTTAGATGTAACCTTTGTATAAAGGGCACCTGTTCATAAAGGGCACTTTCAGCCCGTCCCGCTGGTGCCCTTTATAGACAGGATTGACTGTACTTGTATTTGTATCGAATTTCAGATATATGCATAAAGCTTAGTCAATATGGAATAAATATTCATCGCAAACGACCCCTTAGATTGAAACACAAACAAGATATTACTTTGTAAATAACACAGTACAAAGGTATGATGCTATTTCAGATTCACCATTCGGTTTTGCCTTTTCCTTAAAATTATTTATACCTAATTACATAGATACATTTGTATATATTTTTACCTTTTCGCATGATTTAATATGTAAAGAGGCTACTGACATAGTATTTTTGCTATGGTCAGTCGATGTTCATGTGGCAACCTAACGGTGCATACCACTTGGCTCAAGTGTCAACGACAGCATGAAGGCTTCTGTCATCTTAAATCATTGCTAGTAATTATTTTTGCTATATTGCTTGTATTATGCTACATTGCTTATTCGGACGCATGTGTTTACATTCTGGAACACAAATCTACCGTTTTATCAAACACTCATTTTACATTTTGTTGTCAGACTTTCTTTACTTTGATGTTTGTATTTTGCACTTTGTTATGTCTATTTTTAACTGCAACACACAGACACAGATGAAAATTTCAAGAAAATAATTAATCGGTAAGTAAAAATCAAAGTATCATTTCATTTCGGATGCATCTAAATCCTTTTTTAATTTGTTGTAGCTATATATCCAATGGTCATTTCAGTTCTAGCTATATATGCAATGGTCATTTCAGATCTTATTCCGTTAACCTAAATCAAAATCTAAAACACAATCATGACTAATGTGTTATTTTCTGATATACAGGCGTTGAAAATATTCTTTTGAAACGATCATTTTAGGATTAATTTAAATTCAAAGAAAACCAAAGGTAAAGGAAATAATGAATCAACATATTAAGTATGTCTGGCATGCTTCTTGTAATTTTGAATTGAAGATTAATCATTGAGGGTCTAACAGTTAAAAGTAGAAATACGATTGACTGTGTGGCTTTAGAAGTAATAAATGTGTGCATTCTATTTCATTATCAGTTACATGAAAAAAAGAACTTATCACTAATTGTATGTTTTATATTCACAGTGGCTTATTTATGTGTTTGTAGAGACTGAAATTGAGGAAAACAAAGCAGAAAACTATTGTAAGTTGTTTTAACAAAGCATCTCTATAACACAAATATGAACACATGTATGGAAATAGATAATTTAGCTATGCTGTATGTGCAAATTAAAGGAGTTACCTCTCATCAGCAGCATTTAAGTCAAAACATTAATACATTTAAACGTATGAGGCATTGAAAGAACTGAACATAAGACAGAACACCTTTGTTCTTATACGCACAAGTAGATTACGGTAAAGTAATCTCTTCAAAATATGATTAAATATGAAATGAAGCTACTGGCACAGTATTTTTACTATGGTCAGTCAGTGTCCATGTGGCAACCTAACGGTGCATACCACTTAGCTCAAGTGTCAACGACAGCATGGAGGCTTCTTTCATCTTCAATCATTAAAGGAGATTTGTCTGTTTTATTGTTTCAACTACGCCATCATTTCCTTTTAGCAAGAATGTGACTTCATACCGAAAACATATTACATGCAATGATCCTTCCATTCATCAAAACAAGTATACCAAAACAGTTAAGTAAGGTATAATGTAAATGTATGTTTCAAGGGGTAACCTCTCGACAGCATCATGTGTATCTAAATATTATGTTATTTAACATATTAGGTAATTGAATAAATGCTCTTAAGACAAAACACATTGTCTTTCTTATAAATACTCAAGTGAATAATGGACAAGTAACTTCTTTGAATATAATAAAATATTACTTTTCTTTTTGTATTTCCTGGCTATGATTGATTTAAAAATAAATCAATATACGAAAGTAAAATTTTGAGGCCGATTTCATCATTGTTACTGTAGTTAATTGTAATTGAAAGCCTACAAAGCTTCTAAAATCACATTTTTTTAGTGGCGGATCTTTTTCTATTATTTTGTTTCAGATCACAAATGATAAATGAGAAATGGAGGCTCCCTAGCCCTTAGCATTTTTTGGATTCCAAAACATTGAACATTTTTTGGCAGCTTCAACGTTTTGTTCTGGTTCAAATATTGTATACCATCACTTTTTTTGTGGTGCTCGGTTAATATGTGTTTACGATGCACAAAGTTTCGATAGTCTTCTTGACTTCTGTCGACAGGAAAATATTCATTTTACGCATTATCTTTCTCATTAAATTTGTAAGTAAGGGTTGGGGAACATATTCAAAGTCTTAAAGAATGTAAGTTTTAAATGCTATCGTTTTTCTTCCTGTATGAATACACTGTTGATCTTTATATTTGTGTCATAGTGCAAAATAAGTTTCCGAATATTTTAAACTTGTTTCAGATATACAACTAAAATGGCAAATCAACCACAGCCGTTTGGTTTTTTCTGCTTTAAAAAAACCGACGATTGTATGATTGCATTGGATTTTTGTTTCTCAAACAACTTTTTTAAAGTTGTTTTAGATAAAAACATCTTTTTTAGCATCGCTGTTATTGTTCTTTTTGACTCAGATTCATTTGAAACTCTTAAATTCTTTTGTGAATTAAATGGTTTTGATTTTGCCTGTTATAAATAGTTTTTGTTTTGTGGAAAGATATTTAATAAGAAAAGTAAGTCACAATGAGCAATTTGTTTCCTGTTGTAATTTTTCGATTTGAAAATCAGGACAACTTTTTTTCGTCTCAACATTATTGTGTTACAAGAAACTTAGATCATCTTCAGGCACATCTAAACGTTAATGGAAATTTTTTGCTTCTTTTTTCTATTCCATCCTTTTATGAACTAAGAACATTTTTAAGAGAAAACAATATTCCTTACAGATATTATTTTATACAATCCATTGTCGATTAGTTTATATAAAAGCGGCTGTGGTTTGTGCTACAAGAATAAGAATAAAACGTGAGTAAAACAAGAACATGCATATACATATACTGAAAATCATATGTGTGTATATGCATGAATGTAATTATGTTTGTATGCATATAGAGTGAAATTTTGTACACTATGGAAAACCAAGTAAATCATAGTTCAAACACTAAAATAGTTAATTTCCTGTCCTTTGGTTATACATCCTTTCATCTTCGTGTTACTGTGTGTATAGAGAAGTTTCAAAACTAAGATCAAATGCAATTTCTTTGTCAAATATTTCGGCTATATTGTTTTATCATGCTTTAACGCAAATGATTGCATCTTTAAACAAATATCAAAAGCTCAAACTTTATCATTTTCACCAAAGCAAGTATCACAACATTTAATTTGATAGATTATGCTGTACATGAATTTTGCAAGGAGTAACTCTTCATCAGCAATATAGGCATCAAAACATTCATGCAAGTTGATTCACTAGGTAATGGAAACAATTATATTAGACAGCTCACATTTTCCTGAATACAATTCACCCATGGTGAAATAACTTCTTAAAATATGATTGAATATGAAATGAGGCTATTGACATAGTATTTTTGCTATGGTCAGTCAATGTCCATGTGGCAACCTAACGGTGCATACCACTTGGCTCAAGTGTCAACGACAGCATGGAGGCTTCTTTCGTCTTCAATCATTTTAAGAGAGGCTTTTGCCATATTGTTTGCATCACGGTTTTATTTTTTTTTGGTAGCACAAATTTGCTTACATTTTGAAAATATATCAACCATAAGATTGTATTAAATATTTTGTATGTGTTAATGTGTATTGTTTTTTATGGCACTTAAAGATACAGATGAATTTCGGCTATTAATAAATGAGATGGTGAGTAAAATAATATAATAGGTTGATGCCATTTTTCTACACACAAGTATAGTGGCATCATGATACAATAAACATATTACATCATGATATACTCATACGAAATCATCATAAATTTTACCTCTGATATTAAGTTTATGGTTCAGTTATTGTGAAAACCACATGTTTCGAGACAAGATAAAATAAAAGGTCAGGAGTAACCTTTCACCCGTGACTAAGTCAAATCCCTTAGTTTTAGAATGACTCTTTGTTAATGTTAAGTCAAGGGTAACACGGTGAGGGTCAGCATGACCTTTGAGAGTGTATCAAATGTAGGGTCAGACCCCTCACTTCATTATTATATAGACATAAATATATAACCCCTTGCTGGATCAGGGGTGACCCTTACATTCGTTATTATAAAGTCAGGAATAACTCTTGAAAGTCTATTGGATGAGGGGACAAGAGTGACCCTGCTAGGTTATTGGTGAACTTGATGGGTCAGGGGTGAACTTAACTGGATCAGGGGTGACCCTTACTGGGTAAGGGGTGACCCTGCTGGGTCAAGGGTGACCCTTGACACTCTAACAAGTTTATGGTCAGGGGTGACCCTTCAACCGTGACTCGGTCAGATCCATGTAATATTTAAAGAAAGGGTAACCCTTTTGGTAATCATTTAGTCTAAGTGAGCAACGAAGGGACATGGGTGACCAGGCTGTGTAACGGGTGACCTTTTACTCGTAACTCGGTCAGGGCTGACCCATACTGGGTTAGGGGTGACCCTCACTGGGTCAGGGGTGACCCTTGACACTCTTACAAGTTGGAGTCAGGGGTGAACTCTCACCCATGACTCGGTCAGATCCATTGAATATTTTAGGAAAGGGTAACCCTTTTGGTTATTATCCAATTAAAGTGAGCAATGTAGGGTAAGGGATGACCCTGGAGGGTCAGGGGTGACCCTTGACACGCTTACAATTTAGGGTCAGGGGTGACCCTTACTGGGTCAGGGATGAACTTAACTGGATCAGGGGTGTCCCTTACTGGGTTAGGGTTAGGTGGGAAAATTTGCTCTAATAACAAATTGAATAGGTCTGAAACTTATACATTTTTCAATTATCATTTTTGCTGTTATATTCATTGGATTCTTATGTAGCTGTCAGACAACTTGCATTTGGCTTTAATATGTCTTGTTCGTTTTATGTCCTTCAGGAATTTCCATCATGGCATTAGATTTATAAGGGCTGGGGTTTAATTTATCAAAGTCTTTTGAAATGTAAGTTTTGTTTCGCTATTGTTTTGCTTAACGAACACTTTTGATACACTTTTCTATAACGTTATATTAGTTTAACTGTCTTCAATTAAAGAGTTGATTAAATATTAAACTTTTTTAGGAATTAGATGAATTGTTGCAAATTCGAACAAGACAACCACAGCGAAATATGGACCATCCTTGTGGATTTTTTCGTTTCTATATACATTTAGAGTTCATTCAAGTTCTAGAATATTGCCAGGCCACAAACATTGATTGTACTGATTTTGTATTATTGAACTGCGATTATATTGCCGTTTTCAATATGGTCGATTTTTTGAATTTGAAAAATTACTGCAATGAAGAAGATTTGGAAATTGCCTATATTGTTTGTTTTGGTAATTTATTTTAATACATTATACGAGATGTTGTTATTGTTAAGAAAAGTAAAACTGGTTTTAATCATGAAAATGAAATATTTTTGTCGCCTAAAACGAACGTTTCGCAAAAGTTTATAGGAGTCACTTTGGCACTATCATTCGTCGAATTTTTTTCGTCTCAATTTTCCCAGCAACCGAATGCAACAATCTCTTGATATTAGAAAATATTTTTTTTCTATACCTAATATGCTATACTGATTTTATGTCCTAATAAGTCATACTTCCTTTTAACATATTCATTAGACACTGGCGACAAATAATTACCACGGAAGACAACTGTACTAATTTATAATGTTTCAACACCCGAATATAATGTTATGATACTTGTTTTCATTGTTTTCCAGAATCCTGATAAGAACTGTCAAAACAGTTGTAAGCAGGGAAAACACTGGGTGAGTTTAATAATATTAACTCTGTTACAATCTCTAAAACAGAAACAATAATCCAAAATGTGCAACCAGACATAATAACTAAATAACATATTATCACTGTTCTTAAACGGCTATGGGTAACTTATCCACATCCCAATATGGCTAAATCGACCGCGGTTAGGGTTAACAGTATCACGGGTTTAATGTTTCTGATAAGTAGTTGCTGAGAAAACTGTTACAATATTTTTTTTCATCCCGCACGTCGTCCGCCCGACATAAACAATTTTAGGAACCGTATTTTTCAATCTCTGAATTCCTGTCAAATACATATATCGGTTTAGACTCTTGTTTAATTATTTAAATGATCCCACAAACATAAAAAAATATTCAAATGAGGTCAAAAATCAAATTAAGCTATACAGTTGGTAGCCCTCACACAAACAAATACATTAAATAAGATAAACATCAATCTACTTAGTGCAAAGAATTTATAAAACAAAATGTAATAATGATGTTATTTTAATGATAGATTTTGACACAGATGAAGATACAAGTCGTGAATCACATAGGTCAAAACCCGTAGTAAGACATCAGAAACATGCTAGAAGGACATTTAAGCCTGGCGAGGCAGCTAGTTTAATACGAATTTGCGATGAGGAAATAATGAGTAAAACTGTACGATTTAGTGATGTTGTTGACATACACCATTATGATGTGGAGGTTGAAGTTGAATACATTCAAATCGAATACATAGATAGAGAAGTAAATGAAAACCGTGAAAGAAAGTTACTTTTGGTGTTTCCAGTGTTTTTGACCATTTTATTTATTGTGATTGTAGTAGTTATACTTAAGTTATATATTTGAAATAATACACATCAGTTTTATTCTTCTTCAAAGGACACAAAATGGTATTTATAACAGAGAGAAGAAAGACTATCTGGTAAAAATGTGTGGAAAATCATGTCAGATAGACTTAGAACCGAAAGAAAGAAAAGATTGCAGTTACATAACAATTAATTTCATAAATTGTTGTAAAATGTAGAAGTGTATGCTATAGAAGGAAAAACAATTCCATTAATTAAAATTGTTGTTTTTGCCGTTTGTGTACATTTACAAACTCAGAATGTTTTGAGTTTTCTTTGAGATTTTGTAAGTATTGGTTTGAAAATCACAAATTGTTTATGCCTTTTTTTCTGAAAACTTAAAATTTTGTATCGGTGCTTTCAAGGTATGAAGGACTTCTATTGCATGTTAGTTGTATTGAATGCTGCAGTTGCAGATTATAGATATTTGTAGCATATAAAAAGGCATTATCATCTTATCTGTGGACGATCACGACGAACTGGTTGTGCACAGAAAGACTATCAGAACATTTCATAATCCTAATTATTTTCAAATGTAATTGAACGCTTTTTTATCCTTAAATTGAAAGAAATTGAATCAAAGCGTGATGTTTTTCTTGTGGCTTACTAAATTGATACCAGATGTTTTATATCGTTTTCAATCTTAGCTAATCATAAAGCCTTACCATTTTTTAAGCAATTTAATTTAATTTTTTCACTTGTTTGGTAAACTACTTGTGTTAATGATAAAGTTCATTGTGTAAACGAATTTTGATAATTATGATCTGTTTTAGTTTAGTTTTCTTTATCATCTCGTAAGCAATTTAATATAACATTTTCACTTGTTTTGTAAACTACTTGTGTTTAATGATATAATTCATTATGTACACAACTTTAAATAATTTTGTTATGTTTTAGTTTTGGTTTCCTTATGTTTAATATAATATTTTTACTTGTTTTGTAAACTACTTGTGTTTAATGATGTAATTTTAACAAATTTGGTAAAAAAACTGTTTAAAGAATACTGATAGAATGTTTTATCATTTTATTCAATAATATATTGTCATTATCAGTAGCGAAAAGATCTTTTTATGTGCTTTAATAAGGTTCCAAGTTTACAAAAATCTATTAAGAAACGATTAAGATATCGCGTGTTTCGTTAAAGTATAAACTTAAATCAAAGTCTACCTCAGTTTTAATGCATTTTTACTTTTGGTATGCTTAATCTTTCGTTCTATGTTTAGTTTTTTTCATATTATTTCTACCAAAAATTTCCGGAATAACTATTTGGGATTTTTTTTCTATTTTAGTATTGGATTTACCATTTTCCACAAAAACATAGATCGTTTGAAAATTTTCAATTCATTTTATAAAAATCACGTCGAAATAGTACTATTCAAAGCTTATTATAATTTCAGGTTATAGACGATGTCTAACCGAATCGCAATGGTCCCTTTAAGAGAAGGCGATTGTTCCAATCGCAATCATAGAGAGCTGATAACTCGCTTAGCGATATCAGAAATGGACATGGAAAAAAAAGCAAAGGAAAAGCGTTTCTGGAGGAAATGCGCGATAGTCCTTCTAATTGTAGCGCTAGGAAGTATCGCTGCCAATGTAGTGCTTCTGGCGACGTATTGCTAATAAAATAATCAGAATATATTTTGTCATTTTGTCACTTTGTTGTCATTTGTATTCCAAATAAAAAAAAATAACTTAATAAAAAAAATCATAGCTTAATAAATTGATACAAGATGTTTTATTTCGTTTTCAATCTTAGCTAATAATAAAGCATTATCATTTCTTAAGCAATTTAATGTAATATTATCACGTGTTTTGTTAATTACTTGTGTTAAATGATATAATTCATTATGTACACGAATTTAAATAATTTTGTTATGTTTTAGTGTTGTTTTCCTTATCATTTCTTAAGCAATTTCATATAATATTTTCAATAGTTTTGTAAACTTTTCAAGCAGGAACAATACTTGTTTGAAAAAGTCAATTCTTAAAGATCTGAACCATTTTTATGGAAGGTTAAGTCACGGTGTTTATTTTTGTATCATTTTGTCAGTAGTTTTCCTCATTTTTCCAGGCATGATTACAATATTTTGGTTATAGGATTTTTATACATTTTTATCCAAATTAAATTTATTCTTCACCTGATCTTCCCCTGATTTTCAAAAAAAAAAAACAAAAAGAAAGAGCACAACATATCCAAAAATATCTGTTATGGACAAGTTAAACTTTGATTACATGATTTGTTTTAATTTTTTATGCTAAGGAGAGCAAACAAACCAATTAGCAGAAAATCAAGTGGGATGCTGTCTTGCACTTTTTTAGCTTTAAGCAAAGTCGGTATGTTTGATAATATGTGTTGAATCAGAAAAGTATGTGATTTTCTTAGTGTCAAATGGTTAAAGTTTGTGTTGATGTTTTGATGGTAATAAGAACTATTATTGGAGGCTTTATATTTAGTTGCGAATGTCCTAGATTGTAGAATTTTTGAACGTGTGTAAAATACGACATTTTGTTTATTCACCTTTGCCAGAGAGACAATAAACATATCTAATAAACTTGTCTTTGTATTTAATGTATGTTTTGCGCAAACGCATGTTTAAACTTGGTATGTAGAAAGGACACTATATGTAGTTGTGTATCTGACTCAGAAATTTTGACCCTCTAATTGTTATGGGAGTTGTGGCCCTTTGAACAAAGACGTTTGCTGAAAATTTTCGAGTACATATATCACCATGCCAGCACAACTTCTCAACTAAAGAACTGAATTTAACTAAACTTGGCATATAGGAAAGAAACCTAATGTAGTTGTGCATATCACTTGGATTGTTTTTCTCCTCTTATTTGGGGAAATTGAAGAAGACATCGAACATTGGTTCAAAAGGCTATTTTAGATCACCAAAATAACAAGACACATATACTTAAAACACTTTTTAAAATCTATTCAGTAAATGAGAACTTGTACAGATATTGATATCTGGAAACGTCTGACTGGGTTGCAAGGCACAATTTCTTATCACGTATCGCCTTCATGGGTCTAAACACTTTTTCATTTAGACTTTGCTGGTCTTGAATAGCAGCTTTAGTCAATATTGCATGGTCGGGTCAAGTAGTGGTATCAAGGAGAAAAAAATCTTAGTCAATCAGTGTAAAAGGGATACAATGCGACATTTCAAATATCCAAAGTTATGATGACAATGAAAGAGTTCATGTTAAAGATAATAAGATGTGGAATAGGGTTACCTAAGAGACCCAGGTGTGAATCTTTTCAGGCAATAATGACTTGTTCATACCTAGTTATCTGAATACCTCTGAAAATATCTGCGAGACTTTTTCATTGAGACTTCTACAACATCGCTGGTCTTGAATAGCCGTTTCAGTTCATATTGCAGGGTCGGGTCAAGTAGTGGTATCAAGGAGAAAAAATTCTTAGTCAATCAGTGTAAAAGGGATACAATGCGATCTCTTAAACATCCAAAGTTATTGATGACAATGAAATACTTCATGTTTCATATAATAAGATGTGGAATAGGGTTACCTAAGAGACCCAGGTGTGGATCTTTTCAGGCAATAATGACTTGTTCATACATTGTTATCTGAAAACCTCTGAAAATATCTGCAAGACAGTTTTCTCAACAATTCACATGTCTGCACATTTTGGTGTTAAGACGTTAAAATTGTAGATGGTCTTAATTAGCCGTTTTAGATAATACTTTAGGAATACGTGGTGCGATCAAGGGGACAAATACTAAAAAAACCATTGTAAAACAGATACAAGGCATGGTGAAATTGACCTTCAAAATTATTAGCGACAATTAAGAGTTAAAAAAGTTAAAACAACAGATACGGACAAAACAATCGAAAGAACAATATTCTAATCTTTTTTCTGTAGCTGCAGCAAAACAAAAAAAACACTGAAAAAATAATCATTGTTAAGGCAACTTGCTAAATCTACGTTTGATTACACTTTAAAAACAAAACATGTTAATAACAATTTAAAACAATAACAAACGCATAGCATTTAGTTAACATCTGAAACAAATTCTTCATGATCGATACCATCAAATGATCTATACACGATTACACGATTAAAAAGTTGATTGATCATAAAATATGCCTACAAAAATAAAACTAAGCAGATTTACCATTAAATGTCAGTGGTAGATTAACAAAACACAAAAAAGCTGAATTGTACATCTTGGTTGAGTTTTAAGTTTTTTTTTTTAAAAATGGCTAAGTCAAAAAATGATATTTGGCTGAAAAATTTTTCTAAAAAATTTTATGGTTTAAATAGTGTATTTTTATCCAAAACGAAAAGATAACATGAAAATATTTTCATAAATTTTTGGAGGTTGTCACTTCCCGCATCATGAAAAAAACTAAGTTTTTAGGTAGCCAAAGTAGCGCATTAACGCTGGTAACGTAGCCACTTGACGCCAACTAACGCAAAATCGGTAGCCAAATGTAGCCAATTGTAGCCAACTAACGCAACAATGTAGCCACTTTCCGCTAACCATGACGCTAACCGGTTAAAATGGCTACATCATGCGGGAAATGGCACCCATTCCCATAACCCTAACCCTAACCCTAACCCTAACCCTAACCCTAACCCTAACCCCTAACCCCTAACCCCTAACCCTAACCCTAACCCTAACCCTAACCCTAACCCTAAAACCCTAACCCTAACCCAACCCTAACCCTAACCCTAACCCTAACCCTAACCCTAACCCTAACCCTAACCCTAACCCTAACCCAAACCCTAACCCTAACCCTAACCCAAACCCTAACCCTAACCCTAACCCTAACCCTAACCCTAACCCTAACCCTAACCCTAACCCTAACCCTAACCCTAACCCTAGGGTTAGGGTTAGGGTTAGGGTTAGGGTTAGGGTTAGGGTTAGGGTTAGGTAATTAGGGGTAACCCTTATCTGCACATTCCGCCAACGGTAAACCGTCTTGGTTGCGTATGAATAAAGGGTTAGTGTCAGGGTTAAGGGTTAGGGTTAGCCGGAACTTCTTTTTGAAAATTTCAATTACAAACTTTACATGCTAATATCTCAGTCATTTCTTAACCGATTTAAACGATCAAAATCGCGTTGGAAAGTATTTTTAATAAGCTTTTCAACTAAATGGAGCGGATGAGCATAGACGCTCGGATTGATTACAAAAAGAAAGAAAATAAAAATCTACTTACCCCAATCTTTTACAGAAACGGCCTTCGTCTTTCTTGTTCGTCATAATCGTCTTGTCTTGTAAATGTTCTGTAACAAAAAGGGGTAAAACGTATGAGTTATTTGCACATCCAACACTTTCGCATGAAAAAATACGAAATTCAGGATCAATAGTTCAGGATCAATTTTGGACGAAAAGGACATTAAACCGCCCTTCGATCCCCACAAAGTCAATCGTGAATGGTTATGACAGGAAAAGGTAGTCAACAACATTATCTACGCTGTGTAAAAGTTTCATGAAGATCCATCGAGTGGTTTCAGAGTTGCGGTCGATAAGAGCTGTCCTTGGTCAACCATGGCTCATCTCCAACTTTAGCCTATAGAAGCCCCGATATCTATCTAAGCAATGTTAAACATGAATTTTACACATCTGTGTTAAGTCACAAAGATCGTGTAAAAGTTTCATAAAGATCCCACGACAGGTGTAGAAGTAATAGCAGCTTAAAAGGCTGTCATCATGTTTTGAAGTGACCACGTCATTTCATATTCATTGTATCATTTTTGTGCGCAGGAATGCCAGTAACAAAAAGTATGCGCGTGGACTTGTTTTTTTTTTTTTTTTTTTTTTTTTGAATTAGCTACTGATTTTTTTTCTTCCTTTTGCCTTCTCTTTCCTTCTTTTTTTTTTCTCTTTGTCCCTTTTTTGTGTTCGTTTTTTTTTTCTCGGATTTTTTGCACATATTCGTCGTGCGCCCCGCCTGTAAATAACTGGTTCACTGTCTCAGCTACACGTTTGTTTTCAGTCAGGCTATTGTTTTTTGATCAAACAGGCTTTGTATTTGCGGTTTTTGTCGAATTCTGTCGCCAATTCGTTGGTATTTTTCCGATCTAGAAGCTACAAGGACCCGAATGGTAAAAAAATCGCCTACATTGAGAGGAAAATCTTGTTCCTAGAAAAAAATTCCAGTCTCGCTTGTGCTCAACCGACGTACAATCCCTTTACTGTGTCCGACAGATCACGATTTGTGCCGTTTAACACATTTTACAGAACCGGGCTACCTATCGCCGATCAAAAGTTATGATGCCTCAAACTTGCATCACTTTCAGGTCCGAGTCTAGACATTGTACAAGTTAGCAATGTTCAATGAGGTAGGAAAAAGCTTACTTACCGTGTACATTTCTTTACCTAAACTAGGTCTGGAGAATGAACAATTAGCTTTACAATCATGGTTCAATTTTTAAAATCGGTCAATTTTCGAGACGATTGGAGCAAGGAAACAGGGCGAAATAAGCGAAACATGCACCACATAGGCTAAATTTTCCGCCCCTACCCACCTCTCCCCCTTTTCCTGTGGTTCTTCAAAATTTACCGTTCCTTTGTTTCGCACCCCATCCCCATATTTCATTTATCATCATCATTTCATGTTCATTGTATCATTCTTTTCATGTTCATCGCCTGTAAATAACCTATATAGCGTTGCACGGGCGTAAAAACACCAACTCACTCACTTCTAAAATCGTATAGTGTTTTCCAACAAACAATGAAAAGTTCAGGATCAGGAACAAGTTCTGAAACACCAAAGAATAATTTAAAAAAAAAATCAGACAAAAATGTGTTTCAATGTAATGAGGCCCTATTGTTGCACAGACAGGAAGTGCACATCTTTATCTACATTGTGTGAAAGTTTCATGAAGATCCCTTGAGTGGTTTTGCAGTAGCGGGCGATAGGAGCTGCTTTCCGTTAACCATTGCCCAACTCCATGTTTCGTTGCTGGAAACCCGGATACCACTGCGATCAAAGTTTAACATGGATTCTAGACATCTGTGATGTATCACCAAGATTGTGTGAAAGTTTCATTAAGATCCACTGATTGGTATAGAAGAAATTGCAGATGGAGCCTTTGTCATTCGATCACATCATCATTGCCCCTACCCACCACTCCCCCTTTTCCAGTGGTGTATCATCCCTTTCCTGTTCCTATTTTTTGTTTTTTGTTCCTATGTGTATTTTGTTCTTTTCAACTTTCGATAACTTACGGGAAGACCTACAATTAATTGGCGGTTGGTACATGTAGTTGGGTGATCGGTTTATTCTTGAAATATGGGTTTTGAAGCTTGTAGAATTGAACTTTTTTGTCACTTTTGACGAGTCACTGCTTTCTCTTGCCTTGTAACAGGAGCGTAAAAATGGTCAAATCTATAGTCTATTCAGAGTAGAGTTCAGGGAAACCATGACATTTGAGATTGTTCATAATGAACTCAATGCATTGAAGCTGAAAAATCGGTTTTTTCGTCATTTCGCATGATACACCTAACTTGAGAACGACACAAGATAGAGACTTGCAGTTTTTTGCATCGGGTTGCCCGTTAAAAAGTACTGCCCCTATGGGGCTGATTTTTCAATTTCGTGACGATAAGAGTACGGGAACATGCCCAAATGAGCACAAATTGATATCTGCAAAGTGGTCAACATGGTAACCGTAACCCCAACCCTCCCAAAAATATTTTTTTTCGAGTTTTTCATCCAAAAACTTAATACGAATCACTCATCGGTTTTCTTCCCTGACCTCCCTGTTTCTTGATAAAAAATTCTGTAGAAAAATACGCGAAAAACACACTTTTTAAGAAAAAAGGGTTAGGGTTAGGGTTAAGGGTTAGGGTTAGGGTCGGGGTTAGGGTTAGGGTCAGTTTTATGGTCAGGGTTAGGGTTAGGGTTAAGGGTTAGGGTTAGGGTTAGAGTTAGAAGGTTAGGGTTAGGGTTAGACGGTTAAGGGTTAGGGTTAAGTATCGGGTTAGGTAATTAGGGGTAACCCTTATCTGCACATTCCGCCAACGGTAAACCGTCTTGGTTGCGTATGAATAAAGGGTTAGTGTCAGGGTTAAGGGTTAGGGTTAGCCGGAACTTCTTTTTGAAAATTTCAATTACAAACTTTACATGCTAATATCTCAGTCATTTCTTAACAGATTTAAACGATCAAAATCGCGTTGGAAAGTATTTTTAATAAGCTTTTCAACTAAATGGAGCGGATGAGCATAGACGCTCGGATTGATTACAAAAAGAAAGAAAATAAAAATCTACTTACCCCAATCTTTTACAGAAACGGCCTTCGTCTTTCTTGTTCGTCATAATCGTCTTGTCTTGTAAATGTTCTGTAACAAAAAGGGGTAAAACGTATAAGTTATTTGCACATCCAACACTTTCGCATGAAAAAATACGAAATTCAGGATCAATAGTTCAGGATCAATTTTGGACGAAAAGGACATTAAACCGCCCTTCGATCCCCACAAAGTCAATCGTGAATGGTTATGACAGGAAAAGGTAGTCAACAACATTATCTACGCTGTGTAAAAGTTTCATGAAGATCCATCGAGTGGTTTCAGAGTTGCGGTCGATAAGAGCTGTCCTTGGTCAACCATGGCTCATCTCCAACTTTAGCCTATAGAAGCCCCGATATCTATCTAAGCAATGTTAAACATGAATTTTACACATCTGTGTTAAGTCACAAAGATCGTGTAAAAGTTTCATAAAGATCCCACGACAGGTGTAGAAGTAATAGCAGCTTAAAAGGCTGTCATCATGTTTTGAAGTGACCACGTCATTTCATATTCATTGTATCATTTTTGTGCGCAGGAATGCCAGTAACAAAAAGTATGCGCGTGGACTTGTTTTTTTTTTTTTTTTTTTTTTTTTTGAATTAGCTACTGATTTTTTTTCTTCCTTTTGCCTTCTCTTTCCTTCTTTTTTTTTTCTCTTTGTCCCTTTTTTGTGTTCGTTTTTTTTTTCTCGGATTTTTTGCACATATTCGTCGTGCGCCCCGCCTGTAAATAACTGGTTCACTGTCTCAGCTACACGTTTGTTTTCAGTCAGGCTATTGTTTTTTGATCAAACAGGCTTTGTATTTGCGGTTTTTGTCGAATTCTGTCGCCAATTCGTTGGTATTTTTCCGATCTAGAAGCTACAAGGACCCGAATGGTAAAAAAATCGCCTACATTGAGAGGAAAATCTTGTTCCTAGAAAAAAATTCCAGTCTCGCTTGTGCTCAACCGACGTACAATCCCTTTACTGTGTCCGACAGATCACGATTTGTGCCGTTTAACACATTTTACAGAACCGGGCTACCTATCGCCGATCAAAAGTTATGATGCCTCAAACTTGCATCACTTTCAGGTCCGAGTCTAGACATTGTACAAGTTAGCAATGTTCAATGAGGTAGGAAAAAGCTTACTTACCGTGTACATTTCTTTACCTAAACTAGGTCTGGAGAATGAACAATTAGCTTTACAATCATGGTTCAATTTTTAAAATCGGTCAATTTTCGAGACGATTGGAGCAAGGAAACAGGGCGAAATAAGCGAAACATGCACCACATAGGCTAAATTTTCCGCCCCTACCCACCTCTCCCCCTTTTCCTGTGGTTCTTCAAAATTTACCGTTCCTTTGTTTCGCACCCCATCCCCATATTTCATTTATCATCATCATTTCATGTTCATTGTATCATTCTTTTCATGTTCATCGCCTGTAAATAACCTATATAGCGTTGCACGGGCGTAAAAACACCAACTCACTCACTTCTAAAATCGTATAGTGTTTTCCAACAAACAATGAAAAGTTCAGGATCAGGAACAAGTTCTGAAACACCAAAGAATAATTTAAAAAAAAAATCAGACAAAAAT
Source organism: Arcuatula senhousia (assembly GCA_963971305.1). Classification (NCBI taxonomy): domain Eukaryota; kingdom Metazoa; phylum Mollusca; class Bivalvia; order Mytilida; family Mytilidae; genus Arcuatula; species Arcuatula senhousia. Next base: position 47,402 of record CAXARO010001249.1, read on the forward strand.
GTGTTTCAATGTAATGAGGCCCTATTGTTGCACAGACAGGAAGTGCACATCTTTATCTACATTGTGTGAAAGTTTCATGAAGATCCCTTGAGTGGTTTTGCAGTAGCGGGCGATAGGAGCTGCTTTCCGTTAACCATTGCCCAACTCCATGTTTCGTTGCTGGAAACCCGGATACCACTGCGATCAAAGTTTAACATGGATTCTAGACATCTGTGATGTATCACCAAGATTGTGTGAAAGTTTCATTAAGATCCACTGATTGGTATAGAAGAAATTGCAGATGGAGCCTTTGTCATTCGATCACATCATCATTGCCCCTACCCACCACTCCCCCTTTTCCAGTGGTGTATCATCCCTTTCCTGTTCCTATTTTTTGTTTTTTGTTCCTATGTGTATTTTGTTCTTTTCAACTTTCGATAACTTACGGGAAGACCTACAATTAATTGGCGGTTGGTACATGTAGTTGGGTGATCGGTTTATTCTTGAAATATGGGTTTTGAAGCTTGTAGAATTGAACTTTTTTGTCACTTTTGACGAGTCACTGCTTTCTCTTGCCTTGTAACAGGAGCGTAAAAATGGTCAAATCTATAGTCTATTCAGAGTAGAGTTCAGGGAAACCATGACATTTGAGATTGTTCATAATGAACTCAATGCATTGAAGCTGAAAAATCGGTTTTTTCGTCATTTCGCATGATACACCTAACTTGAGAACGACACAAGATAGAGACTTGCAGTTTTTTGCATCGGGTTGCCCGTTAAAAAGTACTGCCCCTATGGGGCTGATTTTTCAATTTCGTGACGATAAGAGTACGGGAACATGCCCAAATGAGCACAAATTGATATCTGCAAAGTGGTCAACATGGTAACCGTAACCCCAACCCTCCCAAAAATATTTTTTTTCGAGTTTTTCATCCAAAAACTTAATACGAATCACTCATCGGTTTTCTTCCCTGACCTCCCTGTTTCTTGATAAAAAATTCTGTAGAAAAATACGCGAAAAACACACTTTTTAAGAAAAAAGGGTTAGGGTTAGGGTTAAGGGTTAGGGTTAGGGTCGGGGTTAGGGTAAGGGTCAGTTTTATGGTCAGGGTTAGGGTTAGGGTTAAGGGTTAGGGTTAGGGTTAGAGTTAGAAGGTTAGGGTTAGGGTTAGACGGTTAAGGGTTAGGGTTAAGTATCGGGTTAGGTAATTAGGGGTAACCCTTATCTGCACATTCCGCCAACGGTAAACCGTCTTGGTTGCGTATGAATAAAGGGTTAGTGTCAGGGTTAAGGGTTAGGGTTAGCCGGAACTTCTTTTTGAAAATTTCAATTACAAACTTTACATGCTAATATCTCAGTCATTTCTTAACAGATTTAAACGATCAAAATCGCGTTGGAAAGTATTTTTAATAAGCTTTTCAACTAAATGGAGCGGATGAGCATAGACGCTCGGATTGATTACAAAAAGAAAGAAAATAAAAATCTACTTACCCCAATCTTTTACAGAAACGTCCTTCGTCTTTCTTGTTCGTCATAATCGTCTTGTCTTGTAAATGTTCTGTAACAAAAAGGGGTAAAACGTATGAGTTATTTGCACATCCAACACTTTCGCATGAAAAAATACGAAATTCAGGATCAATAGTTCAGGATCAATTTTGGACGAAAAGGACATTAAACCGCCCTTCGATCCCCACAAAGTCAATCGTGAATGGTTATGACAGGAAAAGGTAGTCAACAACATTATCTACGCTGTGTAAAAGTTTCATGAAGATCCATCGAGTGGTTTCAGAGTTGCGGTCGATAAGAGCTGTCCTTGGTCAACCATGGCTCATCTCCAACTTTAGCCTATAGAAGCCCCGATATCTATCTAAGCAATGTTAAACATGAATTTTACACATCTGTGTTAAGTCACAAAGATCGTGTAAAAGTTTCATAAAGATCCCACGACAGGTGTAGAAGTAATAGCAGCTTAAAAGGCTGTCATCATGTTTTGAAGTGACCACGTCATTTCATATTCATTGTATCATTTTTGTGCGCAGGAATGCCAGTAACAAAAAGTATGCGCGTGGACTTGTTTTTTTTTTTTTTTTTTTTTTTTTTGAATTAGCTACTGATTTTTTTTCTTCCTTTTGCCTTCTCTTTCCTTCTTTTTTTTTTCTCTTTGTCCCTTTTTTGTGTTCGTTTTTTTTTTCTCGGATTTTTTGCACATATTCGTCGTGCGCCCCGCCTGTAAATAACTGGTTCACTGTCTCAGCTACACGTTTGTTTTCAGTCAGGCTATTGTTTTTTGATCAAACAGGCTTTGTATTTGCGGTTTTTGTCGAATTCTGTCGCCAATTCGTTGGTATTTTTCCGATCTAGAAGCTACAAGGACCCGAATGGTAAAAAAATCGCCTACATTGAGAGGAAAATCTTGTTCCTAGAAAAAAATTCCAGTCTCGCTTGTGCTCAACCGACGTACAATCCCTTTACTGTGTCCGACAGATCACGATTTGTGCCGTTTAACACATTTTACAGAACCGGGCTACCTATCGCCGATCAAAAGTTATGATGCCTCAAACTTGCATCACTTTCAGGTCCGAGTCTAGACATTGTACAAGTTAGCAATGTTCAATGAGGTAGGAAAAAGCTTACTTACCGTGTACATTTCTTTACCTAAACTAGGTCTGGAGAATGAACAATTAGCTTTACAATCATGGTTCAATTTTTAAAATCGGTCAATTTTCGAGACGATTGGAGCAAGGAAACAGGGCGAAATAAGCGAAACATGCACCACATAGGCTAAATTTTCCGCCCCTACCCACCTCTCCCCCTTTTCCTGTGGTTCTTCAAAATTTACCGTTCCTTTGTTTCGCACCCCATCCCCATATTTCATTTATCATCATCATTTCATGTTCATTGTATCATTCTTTTCATGTTCATCGCCTGTAAATAACCTATATAGCGTTGCACGGGCGTAAAAACACCAACTCACTCACTTCTAAAATCGTATAGTGTTTTCCAACAAACAATGAAAAGTTCAGGATCAGGAACAAGTTCTGAAACACCAAAGAATAATTTAAAAAAAAAATCAGACAAAAATGTGTTTCAATGTAATGAGGCCCTATTGTTGCACAGACAGGAAGTGCACATCTTTATCTACATTGTGTGAAAGTTTCATGAAGATCCCTTGAGTGGTTTTGCAGTAGCGGGCGATAGGAGCTGCTTTCCGTTAACCATTGCCCAACTCCATGTTTCGTTGCTGGAAACCCGGATACCACTGCGATCAAAGTTTAACATGGATTCTAGACATCTGTGATGTATCACCAAGATTGTGTGAAAGTTTCATTAAGATCCACTGATTGGTATAGAAGAAATTGCAGATGGAGCCTTTGTCATTCGATCACATCATCATTGCCCCTACCCACCACTCCCCCTTTTCCAGTGGTGTATCATCCCTTTCCTGTTCCTATTTTTTGTTTTTTGTTCCTATGTGTATTTTGTTCTTTTCAACTTTCGATAACTTACGGGAAGACCTACAATTAATTGGCGGTTGGTACATGTAGTTGGGTGATCGGTTTATTCTTGAAATATGGGTTTTGAAGCTTGTAGAATTGAACTTTTTTGTCACTTTTGACGAGTCACTGCTTTCTCTTGCCTTGTAAAAGGAGCGTAAAAATGGTCAAATCTATAGTCTATTCAGAGTAGAGTTCAGGGAAACCATGACATTTGAGATTGTTCATAATGAACTCAATGCATTGAAGCTGAAAAATCGGTTTTTTCGTCATTTCGCATGATACACCTAACTTGAGAACGACACAAGATAGAGACTTGCAGTTTTTTGCATCGGGTTGCCCGTTAAAAAGTACTGCCCCTATGGGGCTGATTTTTCAATTTCGTGACGATAAGAGTACGGGAACATGCCCAAATGAGCACAAATTGATATCTGCAAAGTGGTCAACATGGTAACCGTAACCCCAACCCTCCCAAAAATATTTTTTTCGAGTTTTTCATCCAAAAACTTAATACGAATCACTCATCGGTTTTCTTCCCTGACCTCCCTGTTTCTTGATAAAAAATTCTGTAGAAAAATACGCGAAAAACACACTTTTTAAGAAAAAAGGGTTAGGGTTAGGGTTAAGGGTTAGGGTTAGGGTCGGGGTTAGGGTTAGGGTCAGTTTTATGGTCAGGGTTAGGGTTAGGGTTAAGGGTTAGGGTTAGGGTTAGAGTTAGAAGGTTAGGGTTAGGGTTAGACGGTTAAGGGTTAGGGTTAAGTATCGGGTTAGGTAATTAGGGGTAACCCTTATCTGCACATTCCGCCAACGGTAAACCGTCTTGGTTGCGTATGAATAAAGGGTTAGTGTCAGGGTTAAGGGTTAGGGTTAGCCGGAACTTCTTTTTGAAAATTTCAATTACAAACTTTACATGCTAATATCTCAGTCATTTCTTAACAGATTTAAACGATCAAAATCGCGTTGGAAAGTATTTTTAATAAGCTTTTCAACTAAATGGAGCGGATGAGCATAGACGCTCGGATTGATTACAAAAAGAAAGAAAATAAAAATCTACTTACCCCAATCTTTTACAGAAACGGCCTTCGTCTTTCTTGTTCGTCATAATCGTCTTGTCTTGTAAATGTTCTGTAACAAAAAGGGGTAAAACGTATGAGTTATTTGCACATCCAACACTTTCGCATGAAAAAATACGAAATTCAGGATCAATAGTTCAGGATCAATTTTGGACGAAAAGGACATTAAACCGCCCTTCGATCCCCACAAAGTCAATCGTGAATGGTTATGACAGGAAAAGGTAGTCAACAACATTATCTACGCTGTGTAAAAGTTTCATGAAGATCCATCGAGTGGTTTCAGAGTTGCGGTCGATAAGAGCTGTCCTTGGTCAACCATGGCTCATCTCCAACTTTAGCCTATAGAAGCCCCGATATCTATCTAAGCAATGTTAAACATGAATTTTACACATCTGTGTTAAGTCACAAAGATCGTGTAAAAGTTTCATAAAGATCCCACGACAGGTGTAGAAGTAATAGCAGCTTAAAAGGCTGTCATCATGTTTTGAAGTGACCACGTCATTTCATATTCATTGTATCATTTTTGTGCGCAGGAATGCCAGTAACAAAAAGTATGCGCGTGGACTTGTTTTTTTTTTTTTTTTTTTTTTTTTGAATTAGCTACTGATTTTTTTTCTTCCTTTTGCCTTCTCTTTCCTTCTTTTTTTTTTCTCTTTGTCCCTTTTTTGTGTTCGTTTTTTTTTTCTCGGATTTTTTGCACATATTCGTCGTGCGCCCCGCCTGTAAATAACTGGTTCACTGTCTCAGCTACACGTTTGTTTTCAGTCAGGCTATTGTTTTTTGATCAAACAGGCTTTGTATTTGCGGTTTTTGTCGAATTCTGTCGCCAATTCGTTGGTATTTTTCCGATCTAGAAGCTACAAGGACCCGAATGGTAAAAAAATCGCCTACATTGAGAGGAAAATCTTGTTCCTAGAAAAAAATTCCAGTCTCGCTTGTGCTCAACCGACGTACAATCCCTTTACTGTGTCCGACAGATCACGATTTGTGCCGTTTAACACATTTTACAGAACCGGGCTACCTATCGCCGATCAAAAGTTATGATGCCTCAAACTTGCATCACTTTCAGGTCCGAGTCTAGACATTGTACAAGTTAGCAATGTTCAATGAGGTAGGAAAAAGCTTACTTACCGTGTACATTTCTTTACCTAAACTAGGTCTGGAGAATGAACAATTAGCTTTACAATCATGGTTCAATTTTTAAAATCGGTCAATTTTCGAGACGATTGGAGCAAGGAAACAGGGCGAAATAAGCGAAACATGCACCACATAGGCTAAATTTTCCGCCCCTACCCACCTCTCCCCCTTTTCCTGTGGTTCTTCAAAATTTACCGTTCCTTTGTTTCGCACCCCATCCCCATATTTCATTTATCATCATCATTTCATGTTCATTGTATCATTCTTTTCATGTTCATCGCCTGTAAATAACCTATATAGCGTTGCACGGGCGTAAAAACACCAACTCACTCACTTCTAAAATCGTATAGTGTTTTCCAACAAACAATGAAAAGTTCAGGATCAGGAACAAGTTCTGAAACACCAAAGAATAATTTAAAAAAAAAATCAGACAAAAATGTGTTTCAATGTAATGAGGCCCTATTGTTGCACAGACAGGAAGTGCACATCTTTATCTACATTGTGTGAAAGTTTCATGAAGATCCCTTGAGTGGTTTTGCAGTAGCGGGCGATAGGAGCTGCTTTCCGTTAACCATTGCCCAACTCCATGTTTCGTTGCTGGAAACCCGGATACCACTGCGATCAAAGTTTAACATGGATTCTAGACATCTGTGATGTATCACCAAGATTGTGTGAAAGTTTCATTAAGATCCACTGATTGGTATAGAAGAAATTGCAGATGGAGCCTTTGTCATTCGATCACATCATCATTGCCCCTACCCACCACTCCCCCTTTTCCAGTGGTGTATCATCCCTTTCCTGTTCCTATTTTTTGTTTTTTGTTCCTATGTGTATTTTGTTCTTTTCAACTTTCGATAACTTACGGGAAGACCTACAATTAATTGGCGGTTGGTACATGTAGTTGGGTGATCGGTTTATTCTTGAAATATGGGTTTTGAAGCTTGTAGAATTGAACTTTTTTGTCACTTTTGACGAGTCACTGCTTTCTCTTGCCTTGTAACAGGAGCGTAAAAATGGTCAAATCTATAGTCTATTCAGAGTAGAGTTCAGGGAAACCATGACATTTGAGATTGTTCATAATGAACTCAATGCATTGAAGCTGAAAAATCGGTTTTTTCGTCATTTCGCATGATACACCTAACTTGAGAACGACACAAGATAGAGACTTGCAGTTTTTTGCATCGGGTTGCCCGTTAAAAAGTACTGCCCCTATGGGGCTGATTTTTCAATTTCGTGACGATAAGAGTACGGGAACATGCCCAAATGAGCACAAATTGATATCTGCAAAGTGGTCAACATGGTAACCGTAACCCCAACCCTCCCAAAAATATTTTTTTTCGAGTTTTTCATCCAAAAACTTAATACGAATCACTCATCGGTTTTCTTCCCTGACCTCCCTGTTTCTTGATAAAAAATTCTGTAGAAAAATACGCGAAAAACACACTTTTTAAGAAAAAAGGGTTAGGGTTAGGGTTAAGGGTTAGGGTTAGGGTCGGGGTTAGGGTTAGGGTCAGTTTTATGGTCAGGGTTAGGGTTAGGGTTAAGGGTTAGGGTTAGGGTTAGAGTTAGAAGGTTAGGGTTAGGGTTAGACGGTTAAGGGTTAGGGTTAAGTATCGGGTTAGGTAATTAGGGGTAACCCTTATCTGCACATTCCGCCAACGGTAAACCGTCTTGGTTGCGTATGAATAAAGGGTTAGTGTCAGGGTTAAGGGTTAGGGTTAGCCGGAACTTCTTTTTGAAAATTTCAATTACAAACTTTACATGCTAATATCTCAGTCATTTCTTAACAGATTTAAACGATCAAAATCGCGTTGGAAAGTATTTTTAATAAGCTTTTCAACTAAATGGAGCGGATGAGCATAGACGCTCGGATTGATTACAAAAAGAAAGAAAATAAAAATCTACTTACCCCAATCTTTTACAGAAACGGCCTTCGTCTTTCTTGTTCGTCATAATCGTCTTGTCTTGTAAATGTTCTGTAACAAAAAGGGGTAAAACGTATAAGTTATTTGCACATCCAACACTTTCGCATGAAAAAATACGAAATTCAGGATCAATAGTTCAGGATCAATTTTGGACGAAAAGGACATTAAACCGCCCTTCGATCCCCACAAAGTCAATCGTGAATGGTTATGACAGGAAAAGGTAGTCAACAACATTATCTACGCTGTGTAAAAGTTTCATGAAGATCCATCGAGTGGTTTCAGAGTTGCGGTCGATAAGAGCTGTCCTTGGTCAACCATGGCTCATCTCCAACTTTAGCCTATAGAAGCCCCGATATCTATCTAAGCAATGTTAAACATGAATTTTACACATCTGTGTTAAGTCACAAAGATCGTGTAAAAGTTTCATAAAGATCCCACGACAGGTGTAGAAGTAATAGCAGCTTAAAAGGCTGTCATCATGTTTTGAAGTGACCACGTCATTTCATATTCATTGTATCATTTTTGTGCGCAGGAATGCCAGTAACAAAAAGTATGCGCGTGGACTTGTTTTTTTTTTTTTTTTTTTTTTTTTTGAATTAGCTACTGATTTTTTTTCTTCCTTTTGCCTTCTCTTTCCTTCTTTTTTTTTTCTCTTTGTCCCTTTTTTGTGTTCGTTTTTTTTTTCTCGGATTTTTTGCACATATTCGTCGTGCGCCCCGCCTGTAAATAACTGGTTCACTGTCTCAGCTACACGTTTGTTTTCAGTCAGGCTATTGTTTTTTGATCAAACAGGCTTTGTATTTGCGGTTTTTGTCGAATTCTGTCGCCAATTCGTTGGTATTTTTCCGATCTAGAAGCTACAAGGACCCGAATGGTAAAAAAATCGCCTACATTGAGAGGAAAATCTTGTTCCTAGAAAAAAATTCCAGTCTCGCTTGTGCTCAACCGACGTACAATCCCTTTACTGTGTCCGACAGATCACGATTTGTGCCGTTTAACACATTTTACAGAACCGGGCTACCTATCGCCGATCAAAAGTTATGATGCCTCAAACTTGCATCACTTTCAGGTCCGAGTCTAGACATTGTACAAGTTAGCAATGTTCAATGAGGTAGGAAAAAGCTTACTTACCGTGTACATTTCTTTACCTAAACTAGGTCTGGAGAATGAACAATTAGCTTTACAATCATGGTTCAATTTTTAAAATCGGTCAATTTTCGAGACGATTGGAGCAAGGAAACAGGGCGAAATAAGCGAAACATGCACCACATAGGCTAAATTTTCCGCCCCTACCCACCTCTCCCCCTTTTCCTGTGGTTCTTCAAAATTTACCGTTCCTTTGTTTCGCACCCCATCCCCATATTTCATTTATCATCATCATTTCATGTTCATTGTATCATTCTTTTCATGTTCATCGCCTGTAAATAACCTATATAGCGTTGCACGGGCGTAAAAACACCAACTCACTCACTTCTAAAATCGTATAGTGTTTTCCAACAAACAATGAAAAGTTCAGGATCAGGAACAAGTTCTGAAACACCAAAGAATAATTTAAAAAAAAAATCAGACAAAAATGTGTTTCAATGTAATGAGGCCCTATTGTTGCACAGACAGGAAGTGCACATCTTTATCTACATTGTGTGAAAGTTTCATGAAGATCCCTTGAGTGGTTTTGCAGTAGCGGGCGATAGGAGCTGCTTTCCGTTAACCATTGCCCAACTCCATGTTTCGTTGCTGGAAACCCGGATACCACTGCGATCAAAGTTTAACATGGATTCTAGACATCTGTGATGTATCACCAAGATTGTGTGAAAGTTTCATTAAGATCCACTGATTGGTATAGAAGAAATTGCAGATGGAGCCTTTGTCATTCGATCACATCATCATTGCCCCTACCCACCACTCCCCCTTTTCCAGTGGTGTATCATCCCTTTCCTGTTCCTATTTTTTGTTTTTTGTTCCTATGTGTATTTTGTTCTTTTCAACTTTCGATAACTTACGGGAAGACCTACAATTAATTGGCGGTTGGTACATGTAGTTGGGTGATCGGTTTATTCTTGAAATATGGGTTTTGAAGCTTGTAGAATTGAACTTTTTTGTCACTTTTGACGAGTCACTGCTTTCTCTTGCCTTGTAACAGGAGCGTAAAAATGGTCAAATCTATAGTCTATTCAGAGTAGAGTTCAGGGAAACCATGACATTTGAGATTGTTCATAATGAACTCAATGCATTGAAGCTGAAAAATCGGTTTTTTCGTCATTTCGCATGATACACCTAACTTGAGAACGACACAAGATAGAGACTTGCAGTTTTTTGCATCGGGTTGCCCGTTAAAAAGTACTGCCCCTATGGGGCTGATTTTTCAATTTCGTGACGATAAGAGTACGGGAACATGCCCAAATGAGCACAAATTGATATCTGCAAAGTGGTCAACATGGTAACCGTAACCCCAACCCTCCCAAAAATATTTTTTTTCGAGTTTTTCATCCAAAAACTTAATACGAATCACTCATCGGTTTTCTTCCCTGACCTCCCTGTTTCTTGATAAAAAATTCTGTAGAAAAATACGCGAAAAACACACTTTTTAAGAAAAAAGGGTTAGGGTTAGGGTTAAGGGTTAGGGTTAGGGTCGGGGTTAGGGTTAGGGTCAGTTTTATGGTCAGGGTTAGGGTTAGGGTTAAGGGTTAGGGTTAGGGTTAGAGTTAGAAGGTTAGGGTTAGGGTTAGACGGTTAAGGGTTAGGGTTAAGTATCGGGTTAGGTAATTAGGGGTAACCCTTATCTGCACATTCCGCCAACGGTAAACCGTCTTGGTTGCGTATGAATAAAGGGTTAGTGTCAGGGTTAAGGGTTAGGGTTAGCCGGAACTTCTTTTTGAAAATTTCAATTACAAACTTTACATGCTAATATCTCAGTCATTTCTTAACAGATTTAAACGATCAAAATCGCGTTGGAAAGTATTTTTAATAAGCTTTTCAACTAAATGGAGCGGATGAGCATAGACGCTCGGATTGATTACAAAAAGAAAGAAAATAAAAATCTACTTACCCCAATCTTTTACAGAAACGGCCTTCGTCTTTCTTGTTCGTCATAATCGTCTTGTCTTGTAAATGTTCTGTAACAAAAAGGGGTAAAACGTATGAGTTATTTGCACATCCAACACTTTCGCATGAAAAAATACGAAATTCAGGATCAATAGTTCAGGATCAATTTTGGACGAAAAGGACATTAAACCGCCCTTCGATCCCCACAAAGTCAATCGTGAATGGTTATGACAGGAAAAGGTAGTCAACAACATTATCTACGCTGTGTAAAAGTTTCATGAAGATCCATCGAGTGGTTTCAGAGTTGCGGTCGATAAGAGCTGTCCTTGGTCAACCATGGCTCATCTCCAACTTTAGCCTATAGAAGCCCCGATATCTATCTAAGCAATGTTAAACATGAATTTTACACATCTGTGTTAAGTCACAAAGATCGTGTAAAAGTTTCATAAAGATCCCACGACAGGTGTAGAAGTAATAGCAGCTTAAAAGGCTGTCATCATGTTTTGAAGTGACCACGTCATTTCATATTCATTGTATCATTTTTGTGCGCAGGAATGCCAGTAACAAAAAGTATGCGCGTGGACTTGTTTTTTTTTTTTTTTTTTTTTTTTTTTTTGAATTAGCTACTGATTTTTTTTCTTCCTTTTGCCTTCTCTTTCCTTCTTTTTTTTTCTCTTTGTCCCTTTTTTGTGTTCGTTTTTTTTTTCTCGGATTTTTTGCACATATTCGTCGTGCGCCCCGCCTGTAAATAACTGGTTCACTGTCTCAGCTACACGTTTGTTTTCAGTCAGGCTATTGTTTTTTGATCAAACAGGCTTTGTATTTGCGGTTTTTGTCGAATTCTGTCGCCAATTCGTTGGTATTTTTCCGATCTAGAAGCTACAAGGACCCGAATGGTAAAAAAATCGCCTACATTGAGAGGAAAATCTTGTTCCTAGAAAAAAATTCCAGTCTCGGTTGTGCTCAACCGACGTACAATCCCTTTACTGTGTCCGACAGATCACGATTTGTGCCGTTTAACACATTTTACAGAACCGGGCTACCTATCGCCGATCAAAAGTTATGATGCCTCAAACTTGCATCACTTTCAGGTCCGAGTCTAGACATTGTACAAGTTAGCAATGTTCAATGAGGTAGGAAAAAGCTTACTTACCGTGTACATTTCTTTACCTAAACTAGGTCTGGAGAATGAACAATTAGCTTTACAATCATGGTTCAATTTTTAAAATCGGTCAATTTTCGAGACGATTGGAGCAAGGAAACAGGGCGAAATAAGCGAAACATGCACCACATAGGCTAAATTTTCCGCCCCTACCCACCTCTCCCCCTTTTCCTGTGGTTCTTCAAAATTTACCGTTCCTTTGTTTCGCACCCCATCCCCATATTTCATTTATCATCATCATTTCATGTTCATTGTATCATTCTTTTCATGTTCATCGCCTGTAAATAACCTATATAGCGTTGCACGGGCGTAAAAACACCAACTCACTCACTTCTAAAATCGTATAGTGTTTTCCAACAAACAATGAAAAGTTCAGGATCAGGAACAAGTTCTGAAACACCAAAGAATAATTTAAAAAAAAAATCAGACAAAAATGTGTTTCAATGTAATGAGGCCCTATTGTTGCACAGACAGGAAGTGCACATCTTTATCTACATTGTGTGAAAGTTTCATGAAGATCCCTTGAGTGGTTTTGCAGTAGCGGGCGATAGGAGCTGCTTTCCGTTAACCATTGCCCAACTCCATGTTTCGTTGCTGGAAACCCGGATACCACTGCGATCAAAGTTTAACATGGATTCTAGACATCTGTGATGTATCACCAAGATTGTGTGAAAGTTTCATTAAGATCCACTGATTGGTATAGAAGAAATTGCAGATGGAGCCTTTGTCATTCGATCACATCATCATTGCCCCTACCCACCACTCCCCCTTTTCCAGTGGTGTATCATCCCTTTCCTGTTCCTATTTTTTGTTTTTTGTTCCTATGTGTATTTTGTTCTTTTCAACTTTCGATAACTTACGGGAAGACCTACAATTAATTGGCGGTTGGTACATGTAGTTGGGTGATCGGTTTATTCTTGAAATATGGGTTTTGAAGCTTGTAGAATTGAACTTTTTTGTCACTTTTGACGAGTCACTGCTTTCTCTTGCCTTGTAAAAGGAGCGTAAAAATGGTCAAATCTATAGTCTATTCAGAGTAGAGTTCAGGGAAACCATGACATTTGAGATTGTTCATAATGAACTCAATGCATTGAAGCTGAAAAATCGGTTTTTTCGTCATTTCGCATGATACACCTAACTTGAGAACGACACAAGATAGAGACTTGCAGTTTTTTGCATCGGGTTGCCCGTTAAAAAGTACTGCCCCTATGGGGCTGATTTTTCAATTTCGTGACGATAAGAGTACGGGAACATGCCCAAATGAGCACAAATTGATATCTGCAAAGTGGTCAACATGGTAACCGTAACCCCAACCCTCCCAAAAATATTTTTTTTCGAGTTTTTCATCCAAAAACTTAATACGAATCACTCATCGGTTTTCTTCCCTGACCTCCCTGTTTCTTGATAAAAAATTCTGTAGAAAAATACGCGAAAAACACACTTTTTAAGAAAAAAGGGTTAGGGTTAGGGTTAAGGGTTAGGGTTAGGGTCGGGGTTAGGGTTAGGGTCAGTTTTATGGTCAGGGTTAGGGTTAGGGTTAAGGGTTAGGGTTAGGGTTAGAGTTAGAAGGTTAGGGTTAGGGTTAGACGGTTAAGGGTTAGGGTTAAGTATCGGGTTAGGTAATTAGGGGTAACCCTTATCTGCACATTCCGCCAACGGTAAACCGTCTTGGTTGCGTATGAATAAAGGGTTAGTGTCAGGGTTAAGGGTTAGGGTTAGCCGGAACTTCTTTTTGAAAATTTCAATTACAAACTTTACATGCTAATATCTCAGTCATTTCTTAACAGATTTAAACGATCAAAATCGCGTTGGAAAGTATTTTTAATAAGCTTTTCAACTAAATGGAGCGGATGAGCATAGACGCTCGGATTGATTACAAAAAGAAAGAAAATAAAAATCTACTTACCCCAATCTTTTACAGAAACGGCCTTCGTCTTTCTTGTTCGTCATAATCGTCTTGTCTTGTAAATGTTCTGTAACAAAAAGGGGTAAAACGTATGAGTTATTTGCACATCCAACACTTTCGCATGAAAAAATACGAAATTCAGGATCAATAGTTCAGGATCAATTTTGGACGAAAAGGACATTAAACCGCCCTTCGATCCCCACAAAGTCAATCGTGAATGGTTATGACAGGAAAAGGTAGTCAACAACATTATCTACGCTGTGTAAAAGTTTCATGAAGATCCATCGAGTGGTTTCAGAGTTGCGGTCGATAAGAGCTGTCCTTGGTCAACCATGGCTCATCTCCAACTTTAGCCTATAGAAGCCCCGATATCTATCTAAGCAATGTTAAACATGAATTTTACACATCTGTGTTAAGTCACAAAGATCGTGTAAAAGTTTCATAAAGATCCCACGACAGGTGTAGAAGTAATAGCAGCTTAAAAGGCTGTCATCATGTTTTGAAGTGACCACGTCATTTCATATTCATTGTATCATTTTTGTGCGCAGGAATGCCAGTAACAAAAAGTATGCGCGTGGACTTGGTTTTTTTTTTTTTTTTTTTTTTTTTTTTTGAATTAGCTACTGATTTTTTTTCTTCCTTTTGCCTTCTCTTTCCTTCTTTTTTTTTCTCTTTGTCCCTTTTTTGTGTTCGTTTTTTTTTTCTCGGATTTTTTGCACATATTCGTCGTGCGCCCCGCCTGTAAATAACTGGTTCACTGTCTCAGCTACACGTTTGTTTTCAGTCAGGCTATTGTTTTTTGATCAAACAGGCTTTGTATTTGCGGTTTTTGTCGAATTCTGTCGCCAATTCGTTGGTATTTTTCCGATCTAGAAGCTACAAGGACCCGAATGGTAAAAAAATCGCCTACATTGAGAGGAAAATCTTGTTCCTAGAAAAAAATTCCAGTCTCGGTTGTGCTCAACCGACGTACAATCCCTTTACTGTGTCCGACAGATCACGATTTGTGCCGTTTAACACATTTTACAGAACCGGGCTACCTATCGCCGATCAAAAGTTATGATGCCTCAAACTTGCATCACTTTCAGGTCCGAGTCTAGACATTGTACAAGTTAGCAATGTTCAATGAGGTAGGAAAAAGCTTACTTACCGTGTACATTTCTTTACCTAAACTAGGTCTGGAGAATGAACAATTAGCTTTACAATCATGGTTCAATTTTTAAAATCGGTCAATTTTCGAGACGATTGGAGCAAGGAAACAGGGCGAAATAAGCGAAACATGCACCACATAGGCTAAATTTTCCGCCCCTACCCACCTCTCCCCCTTTTCCTGTGGTTCTTCAAAATTTACCGTTCCTTTGTTTCGCACCCCATCCCCATATTTCATTTATCATCATCATTTCATGTTCATTGTATCATTCTTTTCATGTTCATCGCCTGTAAATAACCTATATAGCGTTGCACGGGCGTAAAAACACCAACTCACTCACTTCTAAAATCGTATAGTGTTTTCCAACAAACAATGAAAAGTTCAGGATCAGGAACAAGTTCTGAAACACCAAAGAATAATTTAAAAAAAAAATCAGACAAAAATGTGTTTCAATGTAATGAGGCCCTATTGTTGCACAGACAGGAAGTGCACATCTTTATCTACATTGTGTGAAAGTTTCATGAAGATCCCTTGAGTGGTTTTGCAGTAGCGGGCGATAGGAGCTGCTTTCCGTTAACCATTGCCCAACTCCATGTTTCGTTGCTGGAAACCCGGATACCACTGCGATCAAAGTTTAACATGGATTCTAGACATCTGTGATGTATCACCAAGATTGTGTGAAAGTTTCATTAAGATCCACTGATTGGTATAGAAGAAATTGCAGATGGAGCCTTTGTCATTCGATCACATCATCATTGCCCCTACCCACCACTCCCCCTTTTCCAGTGGTGTATCATCCCTTTCCTGTTCCTATTTTTTGTTTTTTGTTCCTATGTGTATTTTGTTCTTTTCAACTTTCGATAACTTACGGGAAGACCTACAATTAATTGGCGGTTGGTACATGTAGTTGGGTGATCGGTTTATTCTTGAAATATGGGTTTTGAAGCTTGTAGAATTGAACTTTTTTGTCACTTTTGACGAGTCACTGCTTTCTCTTGCCTTGTAAAAGGAGCGTAAAAATGGTCAAATCTATAGTCTATTCAGAGTAGAGTTCAGGGAAACCATGACATTTGAGATTGTTCATAATGAACTCAATGCATTGAAGCTGAAAAATCGGTTTTTTCGTCATTTCGCATGATACACCTAACTTGAGAACGACACAAGATAGAGACTTGCAGTTTTTTGCATCGGGTTGCCCGTTAAAAAGTACTGCCCCTATGGGGCTGATTTTTCAATTTCGTGACGATAAGAGTACGGGAACATGCCCAAATGAGCACAAATTGATATCTGCAAAGTGGTCAACATGGTAACCGTAACCCCAACCCTCCCAAAAATATTTTTTTTCGAGTTTTTCATCCAAAAACTTAATACGAATCACTCATCGGTTTTCTTCCCTGACCTCCCTGTTTCTTGATAAAAAATTCTGTAGAAAAATACGCGAAAAACACACTTTTTAAGAAAAAAGGGTTAGGGTTAGGGTTAAGGGTTAGGGTTAGGGTCGGGGTTAGGGTTAGGGTCAGTTTTATGGTCAGGGTTAGGGTTAGGGTTAAGGGTTAGGGTTAGGGTTAGAGTTAGAAGGTTAGGGTTAGGGTTAGACGGTTAAGGGTTAGGGTTAAGTATCGGGTTAGGTAATTAGGGGTAACCCTTATCTGCACATTCCGCCAACGGTAAACCGTCTTGGTTGCGTATGAATAAAGGGTTAGTGTCAGGGTTAAGGGTTAGGGTTAGCCGGAACTTCTTTTTGAAAATTTCAATTACAAACTTTACATGCTAATATCTCAGTCATTTCTTAACAGATTTAAACGATCAAAATCGCGTTGGAAAGTATTTTTAATAAGCTTTTCAACTAAATGGAGCGGATGAGCATAGACGCTCGGATTGATTACAAAAAGAAAGAAAATAAAAATCTACTTACCCCAATCTTTTACAGAAACGGCCTTCGTCTTTCTTGTTCGTCATAATCGTCTTGTCTTGTAAATGTTCTGTAACAAAAAGGGGTAAAACGTATGAGTTATTTGCACATCCAACACTTTCGCATGAAAAAATACGAAATTCAGGATCAATAGTTCAGGATCAATTTTGGACGAAAAGGACATTAAACCGCCCTTCGATCCCCACAAAGTCAATCGTGAATGGTTATGACAGGAAAAGGTAGTCAACAACATTATCTACGCTGTGTAAAAGTTTCATGAAGATCCATCGAGTGGTTTCAGAGTTGCGGTCGATAAGAGCTGTCCTTGGTCAACCATGGCTCATCTCCAACTTTAGCCTATAGAAGCCCCGATATCTATCTAAGCAATGTTAAACATGAATTTTACACATCTGTGTTAAGTCACAAAGATCGTGTAAAAGTTTCATAAAGATCCCACGACAGGTGTAGAAGTAATAGCAGCTTAAAAGGCTGTCATCATGTTTTGAAGTGACCACGTCATTTCATATTCATTGTATCATTTTTGTGCGCAGGAATGCCAGTAACAAAAAGTATGCGCGTGGACTTGGTTTTTTTTTTTTTTTTTTTTTTTTTTTTTGAATTAGCTACTGATTTTTTTTCTTCCTTTTGCCTTCTCTTTCCTTCTTTTTTTTTCTCTTTGTCCCTTTTTTGTGTTCGTTTTTTTTTTCTCGGATTTTTTGCACATATTCGTCGTGCGCCCCGCCTGTAAATAACTGGTTCACTGTCTCAGCTACACGTTTGTTTTCAGTCAGGCTATTGTTTTTTGATCAAACAGGCTTTGTATTTGCGGTTTTTGTCGAATTCTGTCGCCAATTCGTTGGTATTTTTCCGATCTAGAAGCTACAAGGACCCGAATGGTAAAAAAATCGCCTACATTGAGAGGAAAATCTTGTTCCTAGAAAAAAATTCCAGTCTCGGTTGTGCTCAACCGACGTACAATCCCTTTACTGTGTCCGACAGATCACGATTTGTGCCGTTTAACACATTTTACAGAACCGGGCTACCTATCGCCGATCAAAAGTTATGATGCCTCAAACTTGCATCACTTTCAGGTCCGAGTCTAGACATTGTACAAGTTAGCAATGTTCAATGAGGTAGGAAAAAGCTTACTTACCGTGTACATTTCTTTACCTAAACTAGGTCTGGAGAATGAACAATTAGCTTTACAATCATGGTTCAATTTTTAAAATCGGTCAATTTTCGAGACGATTGGAGCAAGGAAACAGGGCGAAATAAGCGAAACATGCACCACATAGGCTAAATTTTCCGCCCCTACCCACCTCTCCCCCTTTTCCTGTGGTTCTTCAAAATTTACCGTTCCTTTGTTTCGCACCCCATCCCCATATTTCATTTATCATCATCATTTCATGTTCATTGTATCATTCTTTTCATGTTCATCGCCTGTAAATAACCTATATAGCGTTGCACGGGCGTAAAAACACCAACTCACTCACTTCTAAAATCGTATAGTGTTTTCCAACAAACAATGAAAAGTTCAGGATCAGGAACAAGTTCTGAAACACCAAAGAATAATTTAAAAAAAAAATCAGACAAAAATGTGTTTCAATGTAATGAGGCCCTATTGTTGCACAGACAGGAAGTGCACATCTTTATCTACATTGTGTGAAAGTTTCATGAAGATCCCTTGAGTGGTTTTGCAGTAGCGGGCGATAGGAGCTGCTTTCCGTTAACCATTGCCCAACTCCATGTTTCGTTGCTGGAAACCCGGATACCACTGCGATCAAAGTTTAACATGGATTCTAGACATCTGTGATGTATCACCAAGATTGTGTGAAAGTTTCATTAAGATCCACTGATTGGTATAGAAGAAATTGCAGATGGAGCCTTTGTCATTCGATCACATCATCATTGCCCCTACCCACCACTCCCCCTTTTCCAGTGGTGTATCATCCCTTTCCTGTTCCTATTTTTTGTTTTTTGTTCCTATGTGTATTTTGTTCTTTTCAACTTTCGATAACTTACGGGAAGACCTACAATTAATTGGCGGTTGGTACATGTAGTTGGGTGATCGGTTTATTCTTGAAATATGGGTTTTGAAGCTTGTAGAATTGAACTTTTTTGTCACTTTTGACGAGTCACTGCTTTCTCTTGCCTTGTAAAAGGAGCGTAAAAATGGTCAAATCTATAGTCTATTCAGAGTAGAGTTCAGGGAAACCATGACATTTGAGATTGTTCATAATGAACTCAATGCATTGAAGCTGAAAAATCGGTTTTTTCGTCATTTCGCATGATACACCTAACTTGAGAACGACACAAGATAGAGACTTGCAGTTTTTTGCATCGGGTTGCCCGTTAAAAAGTACTGCCCCTATGGGGCTGATTTTTCAATTTCGTGACGATAAGAGTACGGGAACATGCCCAAATGAGCACAAATTGATATCTGCAAAGTGGTCAACATGGTAACCGTAACCCCAACCCTCCCAAAAATATTTTTTTTCGAGTTTTTCATCCAAAAACTTAATACGAATCACTCATCGGTTTTCTTCCCTGACCTCCCTGTTTCTTGATAAAAAATTCTGTAGAAAAATACGCGAAAAACACACTTTTTAAGAAAAAAGGGTTAGGGTTAGGGTTAAGGGTTAGGGTTAGGGTCGGGGTTAGGGTTAGGGTCAGTTTTATGGTCAGGGTTAGGGTTAGGGTTAAGGGTTAGGGTTAGGGTTAGAGTTAGAAGGTTAGGGTTAGGGTTAGACGGTTAAGGGTTAGGGTTAAGTATCGGGTTAGGTAATTAGGGGTAACCCTTATCTGCACATTCCGCCAACGGTAAACCGTCTTGGTTGCGTATGAATAAAGGGTTAGTGTCAGGGTTAAGGGTTAGGGTTAGCCGGAACTTCTTTTTGAAAATTTCAATTACAAACTTTACATGCTAATATCTCAGTCATTTCTTAACAGATTTAAACGATCAAAATCGCGTTGGAAAGTATTTTTAATAAGCTTTTCAACTAAATGGAGCGGATGAGCATAGACGCTCGGATTGATTACAAAAAGAAAGAAAATAAAAATCTACTTACCCCAATCTTTTACAGAAACGGCCTTCGTCTTTCTTGTTCGTCATAATCGTCTTGTCTTGTAAATGTTCTGTAACAAAAAGGGGTAAAACGTATGAGTTATTTGCACATCCAACACTTTCGCATGAAAAAATACGAAATTCAGGATCAATAGTTCAGGATCAATTTTGGACGAAAAGGACATTAAACCGCCCTTCGATCCCCACAAAGTCAATCGTGAATGGTTATGACAGGAAAAGGTAGTCAACAACATTATCTACGCTGTGTAAAAGTTTCATGAAGATCCATCGAGTGGTTTCAGAGTTGCGGTCGATAAGAGCTGTCCTTGGTCAACCATGGCTCATCTCCAACTTTAGCCTATAGAAGCCCCGATATCTATCTAAGCAATGTTAAACATGAATTTTACACATCTGTGTTAAGTCACAAAGATCGTGTAAAAGTTTCATAAAGATCCCACGACAGGTGTAGAAGTAATAGCAGCTTAAAAGGCTGTCATCATGTTTTGAAGTGACCACGTCATTTCATATTCATTGTATCATTTTTGTGCGCAGGAATGCCAGTAACAAAAAGTATGCGCGTGGACTTGGTTTTTTTTTTTTTTTTTTTTTTTTTTTTTGAATTAGCTACTGATTTTTTTTCTTCCTTTTGCCTTCTCTTTCCTTCTTTTTTTTTCTCTTTGTCCCTTTTTTGTGTTCGTTTTTTTTTTCTCGGATTTTTTGCACATATTCGTCGTGCGCCCCGCCTGTAAATAACTGGTTCACTGTCTCAGCTACACGTTTGTTTTCAGTCAGGCTATTGTTTTTTGATCAAACAGGCTTTGTATTTGCGGTTTTTGTCGAATTCTGTCGCCAATTCGTTGGTATTTTTCCGATCTAGAAGCTACAAGGACCCGAATGGTAAAAAAATCGCCTACATTGAGAGGAAAATCTTGTTCCTAGAAAAAAATTCCAGTCTCGGTTGTGCTCAACCGACGTACAATCCCTTTACTGTGTCCGACAGATCACGATTTGTGCCGTTTAACACATTTTACAGAACCGGGCTACCTATCGCCGATCAAAAGTTATGATGCCTCAAACTTGCATCACTTTCAGGTCCGAGTCTAGACATTGTACAAGTTAGCAATGTTCAATGAGGTAGGAAAAAGCTTACTTACCGTGTACATTTCTTTACCTAAACTAGGTCTGGAGAATGAACAATTAGCTTTACAATCATGGTTCAATTTTTAAAATCGGTCAATTTTCGAGACGATTAGAGCAAGGAAACA
>CAXARO010001250.1:0-21809 GCA_963971305.1 Arcuatula senhousia
AACTTTTCATGTTTTTTTTGGTTAATTTTACATTACAACCAATTTTCAAGGGGGGGGGGGGGTCGATTGAAAACATGTAAGTTATCGCGCATACATGTAAGTACAAAAATTGGGAGGGGGGGGGGGCTTCAGTTTTTAGGTTTTTTCTTTGTTACTATATATAGCGACACTTTGTTATTTGTAGGTTTCTATGGTGTCTCGCGCTTGACGTCATTTTTGAATGACTTTACGACTTAGTTTTTAGATTTCTCAGTACAGCGGTAGACTTTGCAGGGTGCAGACCTATATTGATTTTCCATTCTCTCAACGTATACAGTTAGAATACATGAACGTCACGGATGAGCAAGTTTATAATTGGAATGTGCCTGTTATAGGGATGACACGGGAATCTTTTGACAATAGTTTACAGCATTTGCTGACAGGCAAAACTAGTGACATAATTAGTTCATTTTGGATTATTTTAAATAGTTAAGGACGAATTTAGTGAAAACATTCAATTTTCGAAACAGGAATAACGTTGAATAGTGAAATTTGAAGGAAATTCGTCAGGAATTTGTGTGTTTAACGGGACTGCAGAAAACTTTAATTTTGAAAAACCCATAAACCAGAGGACATTTTTGTAAACGGGGACTTTTAGTGCATACATTTGGCTAGGATATTAGCTAGTTTTGACAGCATTTTGGCACTTCCGGTGCATTTGACAAAAGTACAAAGAGGGGTCAAGTTACGTTTTTTGAAATTTCGAAAAAATAGAAAGAAAATTTGTATAAAAAAAAATAAGGCGACCCGGCTGGAACGTTTGACAGATTTCAGTCGGGCACATTTTTACGGAGAGGGGGCACCAAAAATTTCCGCACGGAAAAGTTTATTTTTGGCTAAATTAGCGATTTTTGAGTAAAAACCAGAAAGGGGCGTAACTTCAAAACGGGGCCAGGTACAGACTTTATTTTTAGCTACAACGCGAGAGCTTATTATTCTCAGCAACTGTGCAAAATTTCAGCTCGATCGGTTGAAAAACTTGGTAGTTTATCTGCGCACAACATTTCATAAAAAAAAGCCCGCGGGGGCATATCTCGAAAACTATGCTAGGTACACACTTCCAGGGTGAGCTGTGCTTGTTTCTAATGTAGTGCTAGCAGTGTACCAAGTTTCAGGTCAATTCGTTCAGAAATGGCGAAACCATTATTTTTTTTAAGTCTAAGTGTTGTTAAAGAAGAATTAGAATAATATTATTATTAAAGATTCTATTTGTTCAGAGAACAAATAAGAGTAGGTCTTTCCACCAGTTCAGATGACTATTTCCGCCATTTTCTCAGAGTCGTCAAGGATGTTGTGTCATGTACATGTATGTTTGTCTGTCCGTATTTTTTTTTTATTTTTGGGGGTATTTTTGTACTTTCGTTTTGTTTGATTTTTAAACTAACTTTTCATGTTTTTTTTGGTTAATTTTACATTACAACCAATTTTCAAGGGGGGGGGGGGTCGATTGAAAACATGTAAGTTATCGCGCATACATGTAAGTACAAAAATTGGGAGGGGGGGGGGGGCTTCAGTTTTTAGGTTTTTTCTTTGTTACTATATATAGCGACACTTTGTTATTTGTAGGTTTCTATGGTGTCTCGCGCTTGACGTCATTTTTGAATGACTTTACGACTTAGTTTTTAGATTTCTCAGTACAGCGGTAGACTTTGCAGGGTGCAGACCTATATTGATTTTCCATTCTCTCAACGTATACAGTTAGAATACATGAACGTCACGGATGAGCAAGTTTATAATTGGAATGTGCCTGTTATAGGGATGACACGGGAATCTTTTGACAATAGTTTACAGCATTTGCTGACAGGCAAAACTAGTGACATAATTAGTTCATTTTGGATTATTTTAAATAGTTAAGGACGAATTTAGTGAAAACATTCAATTTTCGAAACAGGAATAACGTTGAATAGTGAAATTTGAAGGAAATTCGTCAGGAATTTGTGTGTTTAACGGGACTGCAGAAAACTTTAATTTTGAAAAACCCATAAACCAGAGGACATTTTTGTAAACGGGGACTTTTAGTGCATACATTTGGCTAGGATATTAGCTAGTTTTGACAGCATTTTGGCACTTCCGGTGCATTTGACAAAAGTACAAAGAGGGGTCAAGTTACGTTTTTTGAAATTTCGAAAAAATAGAAAGAAAATTTGTATAAAAAAAAATAAGGCGACCCGGCTGGAACGTTTGACAGATTTCAGTCGGGCACATTTTTACGGAGAGGGGGCACCAAAAATTTCCGCACGGAAAAGTTTATTTTTGGCTAAATTAGCGATTTTTGAGTAAAAACCAGAAAGGGGCGTAACTTCAAAACGGGGCCAGGTACAGACTTTATTTTTAGCTACAACGCGAGAGCTTATTATTCTCAGCAACTGTGCAAAATTTCAGCTCGATCGGTTGAAAAACTTGGTAGTTTATCTGCGCACAACATTTCATAAAAAAAAGCCCGCGGGGGCATATCTCGAAAACTATGCTAGGTACACACTTCCAGGGTGAGCTGTGCTTGTTTCTAATGTAGTGCTAGCAGTGTACCAAGTTTCAGGTCAATTCGTTCAGAAATGGCGAAACCATTATTTTTTTTAAGTCTAAGTGTTGTTAAAGAAGAATTAGAATAATATTATTATTAAAGATTCTATTTGTTCAGAGAACAAATAAGAGTAGGTCTTTCCACCAGTTCAGATGACTATTTCCGCCATTTTCTCAGAGTCGTCAAGGATGTTGTGTCATGTACATGTATGTTTGTCTGTCCGTATTTTTTTTTTATTTTTGGGGGTATTTTTGTACTTTCGTTTTGTTTGATTTTTAAACTAACTTTTCATGTTTTTTTTGGTTAATTTTACATTACAACCAATTTTCAAGGGGGGGGGGGGTCGATTGAAAACATGTAAGTTATCGCGCATACATGTAAGTACAAAAATTGGGAGGGGGGGGGGGGCTTCAGTTTTTAGGTTTTTTCTTTGTTACTATATATAGCGACACTTTGTTATTTGTAGGTTTCTATGGTGTCTCGCGCTTGACGTCATTTTTGAATGACTTTACGACTTAGTTTTTAGATTTCTCAGTACAGCGGTAGACTTTGCAGGGTGCAGACCTATATTGATTTTCCATTCTCTCAACGTATACAGTTAGAATACATGAACGTCACGGATGAGCAAGTTTATAATTGGAATGTGCCTGTTATAGGGATGACACGGGAATCTTTTGACAATAGTTTACAGCATTTGCTGACAGGCAAAACTAGTGACATAATTAGTTCATTTTGGATTATTTTAAATAGTTAAGGACGAATTTAGTGAAAACATTCAATTTTCGAAACAGGAATAACGTTGAATAGTGAAATTTGAAGGAAATTCGTCAGGAATTTGTGTGTTTAACGGGACTGCAGAAAACTTTAATTTTGAAAAACCCATAAACCAGAGGACATTTTTGTAAACGGGGACTTTTAGTGCATACATTTGGCTAGGATATTAGCTAGTTTTGACAGCATTTTGGCACTTCCGGTGCATTTGACAAAAGTACAAAGAGGGGTCAAGTTACGTTTTTTGAAATTTCGAAAAAATAGAAAGAAAATTTGTATAAAAAAAAATAAGGCGACCCGGCTGGAACGTTTGACAGATTTCAGTCGGGCACATTTTTACGGAGAGGGGGCACCAAAAATTTCCGCACGGAAAAGTTTATTTTTGGCTAAATTAGCGATTTTTGAGTAAAAACCAGAAAGGGGCGTAACTTCAAAACGGGGCCAGGTACAGACTTTATTTTTAGCTACAACGCGAGAGCTTATTATTCTCAGCAACTGTGCAAAATTTCAGCTCGATCGGTTGAAAAACTTGGTAGTTTATCTGCGCACAACATTTCATAAAAAAAAGCCCGCGGGGGCATATCTCGAAAACTATGCTAGGTACACACTTCCAGGGTGAGCTGTGCTTGTTTCTAATGTAGTGCTAGCAGTGTACCAAGTTTCAGGTCAATTCGTTCAGAAATGGCGAAACCATTATTTTTTTTAAGTCTAAGTGTTGTTAAAGAAGAATTAGAATAATATTATTATTAAAGATTCTATTTGTTCAGAGAACAAATAAGAGTAGGTCTTTCCACCAGTTCAGATGACTATTTCCGCCATTTTCTCAGAGTCGTCAAGGATGTTGTGTCATGTACATGTATGTTTGTCTGTCCGTATTTTTTTTTTATTTTTGGGGGTATTTTTGTACTTTCGTTTTGTTTGATTTTTAAACTAACTTTTCATGTTTTTTTTGGTTAATTTTACATTACAACCAATTTTCAAGGGGGGGGGGGGTCGATTGAAAACATGTAAGTTATCGCGCATACATGTAAGTACAAAAATTGGGAGGGGGGGGGGGGCTTCAGTTTTTAGGTTTTTTCTTTGTTACTATATATAGCGACACTTTGTTATTTGTAGGTTTCTATGGTGTCTCGCGCTTGACGTCATTTTTGAATGACTTTACGACTTAGTTTTTAGATTTCTCAGTACAGCGGTAGACTTTGCAGGGTGCAGACCTATATTGATTTTCCATTCTCTCAACGTATACAGTTAGAATACATGAACGTCACGGATGAGCAAGTTTATAATTGGAATGTGCCTGTTATAGGGATGACACGGGAATCTTTTGACAATAGTTTACAGCATTTGCTGACAGGCAAAACTAGTGACATAATTAGTTCATTTTGGATTATTTTAAATAGTTAAGGACGAATTTAGTGAAAACATTCAATTTTCGAAACAGGAATAACGTTGAATAGTGAAATTTGAAGGAAATTCGTCAGGAATTTGTGTGTTTAACGGGACTGCAGAAAACTTTAATTTTGAAAAACCCATAAACCAGAGGACATTTTTGTAAACGGGGACTTTTAGTGCATACATTTGGCTAGGATATTAGCTAGTTTTGACAGCATTTTGGCACTTCCGGTGCATTTGACAAAAGTACAAAGAGGGGTCAAGTTACGTTTTTTGAAATTTCGAAAAAATAGAAAGAAAATTTGTATAAAAAAAAATAAGGCGACCCGGCTGGAACGTTTGACAGATTTCAGTCGGGCACATTTTTACGGAGAGGGGGCACCAAAAATTTCCGCACGGAAAAGTTTATTTTTGGCTAAATTAGCGATTTTTGAGTAAAAACCAGAAAGGGGCGTAACTTCAAAACGGGGCCAGGTACAGACTTTATTTTTAGCTACAACGCGAGAGCTTATTATTCTCAGCAACTGTGCAAAATTTCAGCTCGATCGGTTGAAAAACTTGGTAGTTTATCTGCGCACAACATTTCATAAAAAAAAGCCCGCGGGGGCATATCTCGAAAACTATGCTAGGTACACACTTCCAGGGTGAGCTGTGCTTGTTTCTAATGTAGTGCTAGCAGTGTACCAAGTTTCAGGTCAATTCGTTCAGAAATGGCGAAACCATTATTTTTTTTAAGTCTAAGTGTTGTTAAAGAAGAATTAGAATAATATTATTATTAAAGATTCTATTTGTTCAGAGAACAAATAAGAGTAGGTCTTTCCACCAGTTCAGATGACTATTTCCGCCATTTTCTCAGAGTCGTCAAGGATGTTGTGTCATGTACATGTATGTTTGTCTGTCCGTATTTTTTTTTTATTTTTGGGGGTATTTTTGTACTTTCGTTTTGTTTGATTTTTAAACTAACTTTTCATGTTTTTTTTGGTTAATTTTACATTACAACCAATTTTCAAGGGGGGGGGGGGTCGATTGAAAACATGTAAGTTATCGCGCATACATGTAAGTACAAAAATTGGGAGGGGGGGGGGGGCTTCAGTTTTTAGGTTTTTTCTTTGTTACTATATATAGCGACACTTTGTTATTTGTAGGTTTCTATGGTGTCTCGCGCTTGACGTCATTTTTGAATGACTTTACGACTTAGTTTTTAGATTTCTCAGTACAGCGGTAGACTTTGCAGGGTGCAGACCTATATTGATTTTCCATTCTCTCAACGTATACAGTTAGAATACATGAACGTCACGGATGAGCAAGTTTATAATTGGAATGTGCCTGTTATAGGGATGACACGGGAATCTTTTGACAATAGTTTACAGCATTTGCTGACAGGCAAAACTAGTGACATAATTAGTTCATTTTGGATTATTTTAAATAGTTAAGGACGAATTTAGTGAAAACATTCAATTTTCGAAACAGGAATAACGTTGAATAGTGAAATTTGAAGGAAATTCGTCAGGAATTTGTGTGTTTAACGGGACTGCAGAAAACTTTAATTTTGAAAAACCCATAAACCAGAGGACATTTTTGTAAACGGGGACTTTTAGTGCATACATTTGGCTAGGATATTAGCTAGTTTTGACAGCATTTTGGCACTTCCGGTGCATTTGACAAAAGTACAAAGAGGGGTCAAGTTACGTTTTTTGAAATTTCGAAAAAATAGAAAGAAAATTTGTATAAAAAAAAATAAGGCGACCCGGCTGGAACGTTTGACAGATTTCAGTCGGGCACATTTTTACGGAGAGGGGGCACCAAAAATTTCCGCACGGAAAAGTTTATTTTTGGCTAAATTAGCGATTTTTGAGTAAAAACCAGAAAGGGGCGTAACTTCAAAACGGGGCCAGGTACAGACTTTATTTTTAGCTACAACGCGAGAGCTTATTATTCTCAGCAACTGTGCAAAATTTCAGCTCGATCGGTTGAAAAACTTGGTAGTTTATCTGCGCACAACATTTCATAAAAAAAAGCCCGCGGGGGCATATCTCGAAAACTATGCTAGGTACACACTTCCAGGGTGAGCTGTGCTTGTTTCTAATGTAGTGCTAGCAGTGTACCAAGTTTCAGGTCAATTCGTTCAGAAATGGCGAAACCATTATTTTTTTTAAGTCTAAGTGTTGTTAAAGAAGAATTAGAATAATATTATTATTAAAGATTCTATTTGTTCAGAGAACAAATAAGAGTAGGTCTTTCCACCAGTTCAGATGACTATTTCCGCCATTTTCTCAGAGTCGTCAAGGATGTTGTGTCATGTACATGTATGTTTGTCTGTCCGTATTTTTTTTTTATTTTTGGGGGTATTTTTGTACTTTCGTTTTGTTTGATTTTTAAACTAACTTTTCATGTTTTTTTTGGTTAATTTTACATTACAACCAATTTTCAAGGGGGGGGGGGGTCGATTGAAAACATGTAAGTTATCGCGCATACATGTAAGTACAAAAATTGGGAGGGGGGGGGGGGCTTCAGTTTTTAGGTTTTTTCTTTGTTACTATATATAGCGACACTTTGTTATTTGTAGGTTTCTATGGTGTCTCGCGCTTGACGTCATTTTTGAATGACTTTACGACTTAGTTTTTAGATTTCTCAGTACAGCGGTAGACTTTGCAGGGTGCAGACCTATATTGATTTTCCATTCTCTCAACGTATACAGTTAGAATACATGAACGTCACGGATGAGCAAGTTTATAATTGGAATGTGCCTGTTATAGGGATGACACGGGAATCTTTTGACAATAGTTTACAGCATTTGCTGACAGGCAAAACTAGTGACATAATTAGTTCATTTTGGATTATTTTAAATAGTTAAGGACGAATTTAGTGAAAACATTCAATTTTCGAAACAGGAATAACGTTGAATAGTGAAATTTGAAGGAAATTCGTCAGGAATTTGTGTGTTTAACGGGACTGCAGAAAACTTTAATTTTGAAAAACCCATAAACCAGAGGACATTTTTGTAAACGGGGACTTTTAGTGCATACATTTGGCTAGGATATTAGCTAGTTTTGACAGCATTTTGGCACTTCCGGTGCATTTGACAAAAGTACAAAGAGGGGTCAAGTTACGTTTTTTGAAATTTCGAAAAAATAGAAAGAAAATTTGTATAAAAAAAAATAAGGCGACCCGGCTGGAACGTTTGACAGATTTCAGTCGGGCACATTTTTACGGAGAGGGGGCACCAAAAATTTCCGCACGGAAAAGTTTATTTTTGGCTAAATTAGCGATTTTTGAGTAAAAACCAGAAAGGGGCGTAACTTCAAAACGGGGCCAGGTACAGACTTTATTTTTAGCTACAACGCGAGAGCTTATTATTCTCAGCAACTGTGCAAAATTTCAGCTCGATCGGTTGAAAAACTTGGTAGTTTATCTGCGCACAACATTTCATAAAAAAAAGCCCGCGGGGGCATATCTCGAAAACTATGCTAGGTACACACTTCCAGGGTGAGCTGTGCTTGTTTCTAATGTAGTGCTAGCAGTGTACCAAGTTTCAGGTCAATTCGTTCAGAAATGGCGAAACCATTATTTTTTTTAAGTCTAAGTGTTGTTAAAGAAGAATTAGAATAATATTATTATTAAAGATTCTATTTGTTCAGAGAACAAATAAGAGTAGGTCTTTCCACCAGTTCAGATGACTATTTCCGCCATTTTCTCAGAGTCGTCAAGGATGTTGTGTCATGTACATGTATGTTTGTCTGTCCGTATTTTTTTTTTATTTTTGGGGGTATTTTTGTACTTTCGTTTTGTTTGATTTTTAAACTAACTTTTCATGTTTTTTTTGGTTAATTTTACATTACAACCAATTTTCAAGGGGGGGGGGGTCGATTGAAAACATGTAAGTTATCGCGCATACATGTAAGTACAAAAATTGGGAGGGGGGGGGGGCTTCAGTTTTTAGGTTTTTTCTTTGTTACTATATATAGCGACACTTTGTTATTTGTAGGTTTCTATGGTGTCTCGCGCTTGACGTCATTTTTGAATGACTTTACGACTTAGTTTTTAGATTTCTCAGTACAGCGGTAGACTTTGCAGGGTGCAGACCTATATTGATTTTCCATTCTCTCAACGTATACAGTTAGAATACATGAACGTCACGGATGAGCAAGTTTATAATTGGAATGTGCCTGTTATAGGGATGACACGGGAATCTTTTGACAATAGTTTACAGCATTTGCTGACAGGCAAAACTAGTGACATAATTAGTTCATTTTGGATTATTTTAAATAGTTAAGGACGAATTTAGTGAAAACATTCAATTTTCGAAACAGGAATAACGTTGAATAGTGAAATTTGAAGGAAATTCGTCAGGAATTTGTGTGTTTAACGGGACTGCAGAAAACTTTAATTTTGAAAAACCCATAAACCAGAGGACATTTTTGTAAACGGGGACTTTTAGTGCATACATTTGGCTAGGATATTAGCTAGTTTTGACAGCATTTTGGCACTTCCGGTGCATTTGACAAAAGTACAAAGAGGGGTCAAGTTACGTTTTTTGAAATTTCGAAAAAATAGAAAGAAAATTTGTATAAAAAAAAATAAGGCGACCCGGCTGGAACGTTTGACAGATTTCAGTCGGGCACATTTTTACGGAGAGGGGGCACCAAAAATTTCCGCACGGAAAAGTTTATTTTTGGCTAAATTAGCGATTTTTGAGTAAAAACCAGAAAGGGGCGTAACTTCAAAACGGGGCCAGGTACAGACTTTATTTTTAGCTACAACGCGAGAGCTTATTATTCTCAGCAACTGTGCAAAATTTCAGCTCGATCGGTTGAAAAACTTGGTAGTTTATCTGCGCACAACATTTCATAAAAAAAAGCCCGCGGGGGCATATCTCGAAAACTATGCTAGGTACACACTTCCAGGGTGAGCTGTGCTTGTTTCTAATGTAGTGCTAGCAGTGTACCAAGTTTCAGGTCAATTCGTTCAGAAATGGCGAAACCATTATTTTTTTTAAGTCTAAGTGTTGTTAAAGAAGAATTAGAATAATATTATTATTAAAGATTCTATTTGTTCAGAGAACAAATAAGAGTAGGTCTTTCCACCAGTTCAGATGACTATTTCCGCCATTTTCTCAGAGTCGTCAAGGATGTTGTGTCATGTACATGTATGTTTGTCTGTCCGTATTTTTTTTTTATTTTTGGGGGTATTTTTGTACTTTCGTTTTGTTTGATTTTTAAACTAACTTTTCATGTTTTTTTTGGTTAATTTTACATTACAACCAATTTTCAAGGGGGGGGGGTCGATTGAAAACATGTAAGTTATCGCGCATACATGTAAGTACAAAAATTGGGAGGGGGGGGGGGGCTTCAGTTTTTAGGTTTTTTCTTTGTTACTATATATAGCGACACTTTGTTATTTGTAGGTTTCTATGGTGTCTCGCGCTTGACGTCATTTTTGAATGACTTTACGACTTAGTTTTTAGATTTCTCAGTACAGCGGTAGACTTTGCAGGGTGCAGACCTATATTGATTTTCCATTCTCTCAACGTATACAGTTAGAATACATGAACGTCACGGATGAGCAAGTTTATAATTGGAATGTGCCTGTTATAGGGATGACACGGGAATCTTTTGACAATAGTTTACAGCATTTGCTGACAGGCAAAACTAGTGACATAATTAGTTCATTTTGGATTATTTTAAATAGTTAAGGACGAATTTAGTGAAAACATTCAATTTTCGAAACAGGAATAACGTTGAATAGTGAAATTTGAAGGAAATTCGTCAGGAATTTGTGTGTTTAACGGGACTGCAGAAAACTTTAATTTTGAAAAACCCATAAACCAGAGGACATTTTTGTAAACGGGGACTTTTAGTGCATACATTTGGCTAGGATATTAGCTAGTTTTGACAGCATTTTGGCACTTCCGGTGCATTTGACAAAAGTACAAAGAGGGGTCAAGTTACGTTTTTTGAAATTTCGAAAAAATAGAAAGAAAATTTGTATAAAAAAAAATAAGGCGACCCGGCTGGAACGTTTGACAGATTTCAGTCGGGCACATTTTTACGGAGAGGGGGCACCAAAAATTTCCGCACGGAAAAGTTTATTTTTGGCTAAGTTAGCGATTTTTGAGTAAAAACCAGAAAGGGGCGTAACTTCAAAACGGGGCCAGGTACAGACTTTATTTTTAGCTACAACGCGAGAGCTTATTATTCTCAGCAACTGTGCAAAATTTCAGCTCGATCGGTTGAAAAACTTGGTAGTTTATCTGCGCACAACATTTCATAAAAAAAAGCCCGCGGGGGCATATCTCGAAAACTATGCTAGGTACACACTTCCAGGGTGAGCTGTGCTTGTTTCTAATGTAGTGCTAGCAGTGTACCAAGTTTCAGGTCAATTCGTTCAGAAATGGCGAAACCATTATTTTTTTTAAGTCTAAGTGTTGTTAAAGAAGAATTAGAATAATATTATTATTAAAGATTCTATTTGTTCAGAGAACAAATAAGAGTAGGTCTTTCCACCAGTTCAGATGACTATTTCCGCCATTTTCTCAGAGTCGTCAAGGATGTTGTGTCATGTACATGTATGTTTGTCTGTCCGTATTTTTTTTTTATTTTTGGGGGTATTTTTGTACTTTCGTTTTGTTTGATTTTTAAACTAACTTTTCATGTTTTTTTTGGTTAATTTTACATTACAACCAATTTTCAAGGGGGGGGGGTCGATTGAAAACATGTAAGTTATCGCGCATACATGTAAGTACAAAAATTGGGAGGGGGGGGGGGGCTTCAGTTTTTAGGTTTTTTCTTTGTTACTATATATAGCGACACTTTGTTATTTGTAGGTTTCTATGGTGTCTCGCGCTTGACGTCATTTTTGAATGACTTTACGACTTAGTTTTTAGATTTCTCAGTACAGCGGTAGACTTTGCAGGGTGCAGACCTATATTGATTTTCCATTCTCTCAACGTATACAGTTAGAATACATGAACGTCACGGATGAGCAAGTTTATAATTGGAATGTGCCTGTTATAGGGATGACACGGGAATCTTTTGACAATAGTTTACAGCATTTGCTGACAGGCAAAACTAGTGACATAATTAGTTCATTTTGGATTATTTTAAATAGTTAAGGACGAATTTAGTGAAAACATTCAATTTTCGAAACAGGAATAACGTTGAATAGTGAAATTTGAAGGAAATTCGTCAGGAATTTGTGTGTTTAACGGGACTGCAGAAAACTTTAATTTTGAAAAACCCATAAACCAGAGGACATTTTTGTAAACGGGGACTTTTAGTGCATACATTTGGCTAGGATATTAGCTAGTTTTGACAGCATTTTGGCACTTCCGGTGCATTTGACAAAAGTACAAAGAGGGGTCAAGTTACGTTTTTTGAAATTTCGAAAAAATAGAAAGAAAATTTGTATAAAAAAAAATAAGGCGACCCGGCTGGAACGTTTGACAGATTTCAGTCGGGCACATTTTTACGGAGAGGGGGCACCAAAAATTTCCGCACGGAAAAGTTTATTTTTGGCTAAATTAGCGATTTTTGAGTAAAAACCAGAAAGGGGCGTAACTTCAAAACGGGGCCAGGTACAGACTTTATTTTTAGCTACAACGCGAGAGCTTATTATTCTCAGCAACTGTGCAAAATTTCAGCTCGATCGGTTGAAAAACTTGGTAGTTTATCTGCGCACAACATTTCATAAAAAAAAGCCCGCGGGGGCATATCTCGAAAACTATGCTAGGTACACACTTCCAGGGTGAGCTGTGCTTGTTTCTAATGTAGTGCTAGCAGTGTACCAAGTTTCAGGTCAATTCGTTCAGAAATGGCGAAACCATTATTTTTTTTAAGTCTAAGTGTTGTTAAAGAAGAATTAGAATAATATTATTATTAAAGATTCTATTTGTTCAGAGAACAAATAAGAGTAGGTCTTTCCACCAGTTCAGATGACTATTTCCGCCATTTTCTCAGAGTCGTCAAGGATGTTGTGTCATGTACATGTATGTTTGTCTGTCCGTATTTTTTTTTTATTTTTGGGGGTATTTTTGTACTTTCGTTTTGTTTGATTTTTAAACTAACTTTTCATGTTTTTTTTGGTTAATTTTACATTACAACCAATTTTCAAGGGGGGGGGGGGTCGATTGAAAACATGTAAGTTATCGCGCATACATGTAAGTACAAAAATTGGGAGGGGGGGGGGGGCTTCAGTTTTTAGGTTTTTTCTTTGTTACTATATATAGCGACACTTTGTTATTTGTAGGTTTCTATGGTGTCTCGCGCTTGACGTCATTTTTGAATGACTTTACGACTTAGTTTTTAGATTTCTCAGTACAGCGGTAGACTTTGCAGGGTGCAGACCTATATTGATTTTCCATTCTCTCAACGTATACAGTTAGAATACATGAACGTCACGGATGAGCAAGTTTATAATTGGAATGTGCCTGTTATAGGGATGACACGGGAATCTTTTGACAATAGTTTACAGCATTTGCTGACAGGCAAAACTAGTGACATAATTAGTTCATTTTGGATTATTTTAAATAGTTAAGGACGAATTTAGTGAAAACATTCAATTTTCGAAACAGGAATAACGTTGAATAGTGAAATTTGAAGGAAATTCGTCAGGAATTTGTGTGTTTAACGGGACTGCAGAAAACTTTAATTTTGAAAAACCCATAAACCAGAGGACATTTTTGTAAACGGGGACTTTTAGTGCATACATTTGGCTAGGATATTAGCTAGTTTTGACAGCATTTTGGCACTTCCGGTGCATTTGACAAAAGTACAAAGAGGGGTCAAGTTACGTTTTTTGAAATTTCGAAAAAATAGAAAGAAAATTTGTATAAAAAAAAATAAGGCGACCCGGCTGGAACGTTTGACAGATTTCAGTCGGGCACATTTTTACGGAGAGGGGGCACCAAAAATTTCCGCACGGAAAAGTTTATTTTTGGCTAAATTAGCGATTTTTGAGTAAAAACCAGAAAGGGGCGTAACTTCAAAACGGGGCCAGGTACAGACTTTATTTTTAGCTACAACGCGAGAGCTTATTATTCTCAGCAACTGTGCAAAATTTCAGCTCGATCGGTTGAAAAACTTGGTAGTTTATCTGCGCACAACATTTCATAAAAAAAAGCCCGCGGGGGCATATCTCGAAAACTATGCTAGGTACACACTTCCAGGGTGAGCTGTGCTTGTTTCTAATGTAGTGCTAGCAGTGTACCAAGTTTCAGGTCAATTCGTTCAGAAATGGCGAAACCATTATTTTTTTTAAGTCTAAGTGTTGTTAAAGAAGAATTAGAATAATATTATTATTAAAGATTCTATTTGTTCAGAGAACAAATAAGAGTAGGTCTTTCCACCAGTTCAGATGACTATTTCCGCCATTTTCTCAGAGTCGTCAAGGATGTTGTGTCATGTACATGTATGTTTGTCTGTCCGTATTTTTTTTTTATTTTTGGGGGTATTTTTGTACTTTCGTTTTGTTTGATTTTTAAACTAACTTTTCATGTTTTTTTTGGTTAATTTTACATTACAACCAATTTTCAAGGGGGGGGGGGGTCGATTGAAAACATGTAAGTTATCGCGCATACATGTAAGTACAAAAATTGGGAGGGGGGGGGGGGCTTCAGTTTTTAGGTTTTTTCTTTGTTACTATATATAGCGACACTTTGTTATTTGTAGGTTTCTATGGTGTCTCGCGCTTGACGTCATTTTTGAATGACTTTACGACTTAGTTTTTAGATTTCTCAGTACAGCGGTAGACTTTGCAGGGTGCAGACCTATATTGATTTTCCATTCTCTCAACGTATACAGTTAGAATACATGAACGTCACGGATGAGCAAGTTTATAATTGGAATGTGCCTGTTATAGGGATGACACGGGAATCTTTTGACAATAGTTTACAGCATTTGCTGACAGGCAAAACTAGTGACATAATTAGTTCATTTTGGATTATTTTAAATAGTTAAGGACGAATTTAGTGAAAACATTCAATTTTCGAAACAGGAATAACGTTGAATAGTGAAATTTGAAGGAAATTCGTCAGGAATTTGTGTGTTTAACGGGACTGCAGAAAACTTTAATTTTGAAAAACCCATAAACCAGAGGACATTTTTGTAAACGGGGACTTTTAGTGCATACATTTGGCTAGGATATTAGCTAGTTTTGACAGCATTTTGGCACTTCCGGTGCATTTGACAAAAGTACAAAGAGGGGTCAAGTTACGTTTTTTGAAATTTCGAAAAAATAGAAAGAAAATTTGTATAAAAAAAAATAAGGCGACCCGGCTGGAACGTTTGACAGATTTCAGTCGGGCACATTTTTACGGAGAGGGGGCACCAAAAATTTCCGCACGGAAAAGTTTATTTTTGGCTAAATTAGCGATTTTTGAGTAAAAACCAGAAAGGGGCGTAACTTCAAAACGGGGCCAGGTACAGACTTTATTTTTAGCTACAACGCGAGAGCTTATTATTCTCAGCAACTGTGCAAAATTTCAGCTCGATCGGTTGAAAAACTTGGTAGTTTATCTGCGCACAACATTTCATAAAAAAAAGCCCGCGGGGGCATATCTCGAAAACTATGCTAGGTACACACTTCCAGGGTGAGCTGTGCTTGTTTCTAATGTAGTGCTAGCAGTGTACCAAGTTTCAGGTCAATTCGTTCAGAAATGGCGAAACCATTATTTTTTTTAAGTCTAAGTGTTGTTAAAGAAGAATTAGAATAATATTATTATTAAAGATTCTATTTGTTCAGAGAACAAATAAGAGTAGGTCTTTCCACCAGTTCAGATGACTATTTCCGCCATTTTCTCAGAGTCGTCAAGGATGTTGTGTCATGTACATGTATGTTTGTCTGTCCGTATTTTTTTTTTATTTTTGGGGGTATTTTTGTACTTTCGTTTTGTTTGATTTTTAAACTAACTTTTCATGTTTTTTTTGGTTAATTTTACATTACAACCAATTTTCAAGGGGGGGGGGGGTCGATTGAAAACATGTAAGTTATCGCGCATACATGTAAGTACAAAAATTGGGAGGGGGGGGGGGGCTTCAGTTTTTAGGTTTTTTCTTTGTTACTATATATAGCGACACTTTGTTATTTGTAGGTTTCTATGGTGTCTCGCGCTTGACGTCATTTTTGAATGACTTTACGACTTAGTTTTTAGATTTCTCAGTACAGCGGTAGACTTTGCAGGGTGCAGACCTATATTGATTTTCCATTCTCTCAACGTATACAGTTAGAATACATGAACGTCACGGATGAGCAAGTTTATAATTGGAATGTGCCTGTTATAGGGATGACACGGGAATCTTTTGACAATAGTTTACAGCATTTGCTGACAGGCAAAACTAGTGACATAATTAGTTCATTTTGGATTATTTTAAATAGTTAAGGACGAATTTAGTGAAAACATTCAATTTTCGAAACAGGAATAACGTTGAATAGTGAAATTTGAAGGAAATTCGTCAGGAATTTGTGTGTTTAACGGGACTGCAGAAAACTTTAATTTTGAAAAACCCATAAACCAGAGGACATTTTTGTAAACGGGGACTTTTAGTGCATACATTTGGCTAGGATATTAGCTAGTTTTGACAGCATTTTGGCACTTCCGGTGCATTTGACAAAAGTACAAAGAGGGGTCAAGTTACGTTTTTTGAAATTTCGAAAAAATAGAAAGAAAATTTGTATAAAAAAAAATAAGGCGACCCGGCTGGAACGTTTGACAGATTTCAGTCGGGCACATTTTTACGGAGAGGGGGCACCAAAAATTTCCGCACGGAAAAGTTTATTTTTGGCTAAATTAGCGATTTTTGAGTAAAAACCAGAAAGGGGCGTAACTTCAAAACGGGGCCAGGTACAGACTTTATTTTTAGCTACAACGCGAGAGCTTATTATTCTCAGCAACTGTGCAAAATTTCAGCTCGATCGGTTGAAAAACTTGGTAGTTTATCTGCGCACAACATTTCATAAAAAAAAGCCCGCGGGGGCATATCTCGAAAACTATGCTAGGTACACACTTCCAGGGTGAGCTGTGCTTGTTTCTAATGTAGTGCTAGCAGTGTACCAAGTTTCAGGTCAATTCGTTCAGAAATGGCGAAACCATTATTTTTTTTAAGTCTAAGTGTTGTTAAAGAAGAATTAGAATAATATTATTATTAAAGATTCTATTTGTTCAGAGAACAAATAAGAGTAGGTCTTTCCACCAGTTCAGATGACTATTTCCGCCATTTTCTCAGAGTCGTCAAGGATGTTGTGTCATGTACATGTATGTTTGTCTGTCCGTATTTTTTTTTTATTTTTGGGGGTATTTTTGTACTTTCGTTTTGTTTGATTTTTAAACTAACTTTTCATGTTTTTTTTGGTTAATTTTACATTACAACCAATTTTCAAGGGGGGGGGGGGTCGATTGAAAACATGTAAGTTATCGCGCATACATGTAAGTACAAAAATTGGGAGGGGGGGGGGGGCTTCAGTTTTTAGGTTTTTTCTTTGTTACTATATATAGCGACACTTTGTTATTTGTAGGTTTCTATGGTGTCTCGCGCTTGACGTCATTTTTGAATGACTTTACGACTTAGTTTTTAGATTTCTCAGTACAGCGGTAGACTTTGCAGGGTGCAGACCTATATTGATTTTCCATTCTCTCAACGTATACAGTTAGAATACATGAACGTCACGGATGAGCAAGTTTATAATTGGAATGTGCCTGTTATAGGGATGACACGGGAATCTTTTGACAATAGTTTACAGCATTTGCTGACAGGCAAAACTAGTGACATAATTAGTTCATTTTGGATTATTTTAAATAGTTAAGGACGAATTTAGTGAAAACATTCAATTTTCGAAACAGGAATAACGTTGAATAGTGAAATTTGAAGGAAATTCGTCAGGAATTTGTGTGTTTAACGGGACTGCAGAAAACTTTAATTTTGAAAAACCCATAAACCAGAGGACATTTTTGTAAACGGGGACTTTTAGTGCATACATTTGGCTAGGATATTAGCTAGTTTTGACAGCATTTTGGCACTTCCGGTGCATTTGACAAAAGTACAAAGAGGGGTCAAGTTACGTTTTTTGAAATTTCGAAAAAATAGAAAGAAAATTTGTATAAAAAAAAATAAGGCGACCCGGCTGGAACGTTTGACAGATTTCAGTCGGGCACATTTTTACGGAGAGGGGGCACCAAAAATTTCCGCACGGAAAAGTTTATTTTTGGCTAAATTAGCGATTTTTGAGTAAAAACCAGAAAGGGGCGTAACTTCAAAACGGGGCCAGGTACAGACTTTATTTTTAGCTACAACGCGAGAGCTTATTATTCTCAGCAACTGTGCAAAATTTCAGCTCGATCGGTTGAAAAACTTGGTAGTTTATCTGCGCACAACATTTCATAAAAAAAAGCCCGCGGGGGCATATCTCGAAAACTATGCTAGGTACACACTTCCAGGGTGAGCTGTGCTTGTTTCTAATGTAGTGCTAGCAGTGTACCAAGTTTCAGGTCAATTCGTTCAGAAATGGCGAAACCATTATTTTTTTTAAGTCTAAGTGTTGTTAAAGAAGAATTAGAATAATATTATTATTAAAGATTCTATTTGTTCAGAGAACAAATAAGAGTAGGTCTTTCCACCAGTTCAGATGACTATTTCCGCCATTTTCTCAGAGTCGTCAAGGATGTTGTGTCATGTACATGTATGTTTGTCTGTCCGTATTTTTTTTTTATTTTTGGGGGTATTTTTGTACTTTCGTTTTGTTTGATTTTTAAACTAACTTTTCATGTTTTTTTTGGTTAATTTTACATTACAACCAATTTTCAAGGGGGGGGGGGGTCGATTGAAAACATGTAAGTTATCGCGCATACATGTAAGTACAAAAATTGGGAGGGGGGGGGGGGCTTCAGTTTTTAGGTTTTTTCTTTGTTACTATATATAGCGACACTTTGTTATTTGTAGGTTTCTATGGTGTCTCGCGCTTGACGTCATTTTTGAATGACTTTACGACTTAGTTTTTAGATTTCTCAGTACAGCGGTAGACTTTGCAGGGTGCAGACCTATATTGATTTTCCATTCTCTCAACGTATACAGTTAGAATACATGAACGTCACGGATGAGCAAGTTTATAATTGGAATGTGCCTGTTATAGGGATGACACGGGAATCTTTTGACAATAGTTTACAGCATTTGCTGACAGGCAAAACTAGTGACATAATTAGTTCATTTTGGATTATTTTAAATAGTTAAGGACGAATTTAGTGAAAACATTCAATTTTCGAAACAGGAATAACGTTGAATAGTGAAATTTGAAGGAAATTCGTCAGGAATTTGTGTGTTTAACGGGACTGCAGAAAACTTTAATTTTGAAAAACCCATAAACCAGAGGACATTTTTGTAAACGGGGACTTTTAGTGCATACATTTGGCTAGGATATTAGCTAGTTTTGACAGCATTTTGGCACTTCCGGTGCATTTGACAAAAGTACAAAGAGGGGTCAAGTTACGTTTTTTGAAATTTCGAAAAAATAGAAAGAAAATTTGTATAAAAAAAAATAAGGCGACCCGGCTGGAACGTTTGACAGATTTCAGTCGGGCACATTTTTACGGAGAGGGGGCACCAAAAATTTCCGCACGGAAAAGTTTATTTTTGGCTAAATTAGCGATTTTTGAGTAAAAACCAGAAAGGGGCGTAACTTCAAAACGGGGCCAGGTACAGACTTTATTTTTAGCTACAACGCGAGAGCTTATTATTCTCAGCAACTGTGCAAAATTTCAGCTCGATCGGTTGAAAAACTTGGTAGTTTATCTGCGCACAACATTTCATAAAAAAAAGCCCGCGGGGGCATATCTCGAAAACTATGCTAGGTACACACTTCCAGGGTGAGCTGTGCTTGTTTCTAATGTAGTGCTAGCAGTGTACCAAGTTTCAGGTCAATTCGTTCAGAAATGGCGAAACCATTATTTTTTTTAAGTCTAAGTGTTGTTAAAGAAGAATTAGAATAATATTATTATTAAAGATTCTATTTGTTCAGAGAACAAATAAGAGTAGGTCTTTCCACCAGTTCAGATGACTATTTCCGCCATTTTCTCAGAGTCGTCAAGGATGTTGTGTCATGTACATGTATGTTTGTCTGTCCGTATTTTTTTTTTATTTTTGGGGGTATTTTTGTACTTTCGTTTTGTTTGATTTTTAAACTAACTTTTCATGTTTTTTTTGGTTAATTTTACATTACAACCAATTTTCAAGGGGGGGGGGGGTCGATTGAAAACATGTAAGTTATCGCGCATACATGTAAGTACAAAAATTGGGAGGGGGGGGGGGGCTTCAGTTTTTAGGTTTTTTCTTTGTTACTATATATAGCGACACTTTGTTATTTGTAGGTTTCTATGGTGTCTCGCGCTTGACGTCATTTTTGAATGACTTTACGACTTAGTTTTTAGATTTCTCAGTACAGCGGTAGACTTTGCAGGGTGCAGACCTATATTGATTTTCCATTCTCTCAACGTATACAGTTAGAATACATGAACGTCACGGATGAGCAAGTTTATAATTGGAATGTGCCTGTTATAGGGATGACACGGGAATCTTTTGACAATAGTTTACAGCATTTGCTGACAGGCAAAACTAGTGACATAATTAGTTCATTTTGGATTATTTTAAATAGTTAAGGACGAATTTAGTGAAAACATTTATTTCTTTCAATATAAAAGTCTATTCTCTTTCTTAGTAATTATTCACCTCCTGGGTGAACTAATACAGCAACTCTTGAATAAGTGGAACATTAATATTTTATTTTTCCATTTGTGTACTAATGTATTACTTATTATTTAGAATAATTTAACTAGTTATAATAGTTAATTAATATTTATTTTAAAAGGTGTTTCGGTTTAGGTTTTTTCCTAGGCATATCCTCATCAGGTATCCCTAGCCTCAAAATAAATTTTAAAAGTTTTTAATAACGCTCGTTATTTATTTCTTGTCTATTGTCTTTAAAATATATTAGGGGGATACGACACCTTTCATTTACTTAGCATTCATATTTTTTATATTCTCATTTTAATTTTTTCAGATGTAAACTGGTCTTTCGATTTTTTTCTCTTGTACGCAATTAAAGGCGTTTTTCGGGAATTAAAAAGAAAAAAACCTTTTTCTATTACTTTAATTTTGCAGATGTCAAGTGGTCTTTTAAATTTTTTTCTCTTTTGTACGCAATTATAGGCGGTTTCGGAAATATTCTTTTTGTTTCTTCGTTATTTTCAATTAGGTTCCAGTGTTTTCTAATGCATTTTCCAATTTTTTGGAAAACCTGATTATATTTTGTAGAAAATACTAACGGTGGTTTTGAGGTTTTTTGATTATGGTTGTAAGTTAGACAGTTCTTTCGTTCTTTATTTATTGTTTCTGTAATTATTTTATCAATTTCTGTTTCACTGTATCCTCTGAGAAGAAGTTTGTCTTTGAATAGTTCCACTTCTCTCATGAGATCACATTGATTGTTACATGATCTAATAAATCTTAAAATTTCAGCAGATATGAACCCTTTGAAAACAGACTCTGGATGGCACGATTTTCGTTCCAAGTATTGAAAATTGTCAGTGGGCTTCCTAAATAATTTCACATCAAGTATTTTTTCCCTTTTAAATCGTTTGTCCTTAAAAACTGTGACATCAAGGAACTGGATACTATCTTGTTTAATTTCATGTGTAAACTTTATTAAGGGATGAATATTATTTGCAATATGGAAAAACGTTTCTAGATTCTCAGTTGTTGAGTCAAATAAAATAAACCCATCGTCTCGATAAACAGATAGGTGAAGAATGTGTCTTTTGAAGATGAATCTTTCTATGATTTCTGTTATTATTTCATGCATACGTATGTCTGCCAAGCTAGGGGACATGGGAGCACCCATCGGAATGCCACATGTTTGCTTGTACATTAAGTTGTTGAATTCAAACTCATTATTTTCCAGCATGTATTTAAGCATTTGAAGAACTTCTGTTTTAGGTGGAATTGGTATTTCGTAAGCTGTACGTTCAATTTTAGGCCATATCCTTTCAATTGCTTCAACTATTTCTATATGT
This sequence comes from Arcuatula senhousia, assembly GCA_963971305.1. Classification (NCBI taxonomy): domain Eukaryota; kingdom Metazoa; phylum Mollusca; class Bivalvia; order Mytilida; family Mytilidae; genus Arcuatula; species Arcuatula senhousia. The sequence continues at coordinate 21,774 of CAXARO010001250.1, forward strand.
GTTAGCGAGTTATACATACTTGATATGTCAAATGTG
>CAXARO010001251.1:0-10987 GCA_963971305.1 Arcuatula senhousia
AAAAAAGTTTCAAATGAATTAAACATTTTATTATTTTAAGTATTGTAATAGGTGAGAAATGAAACTCTTTACCTTTTTTTTATCTGTACACGTATGTTATTCTTTCACTTTTGCGCCACTTTCAAAATGTCTAACATTATTATAATAGCTTGTGTTAGCGACTTTAAGTATTTAATAACTTACCATTAATTTATAATAATTCATTTTTACACTTACTACAATGTAACTACTTAATTTTGTTTTTTTTGCATTTAGAATGTACCTACGGTGTAGCCCATTCACATTATATATGTAATAACTGCCCACATCAGTATGAATGTGCTGGACTTCCAGGATCTGATTGCTGTCCTATCAAACCAAGTATGTACAGATTATTATAACTCGTCTTAGATTGGAAAAGATGAAACCATTTTTCACGACTTTCTGTTTTAATTTAATTGTCAATTTCTGATCATTTGAAATTACTGCTGCAGAGAACTTAATTAAAGTAAACTAAGAAAAACTATTTTAGGGCAAATAAACGGATGTCGCCCTTTCCTAAATTTGTCAAAATGACACAAGTTCAACCTTGAGGTCAAAAGGTCAAAATTATAATGATATAAATTGTACAACAAATCGTTTAATTAATAGTAATACATCTACATTCTAAAGCCCTATGTCAAAGATAAAAAGAATTATGGCCTGGAATGCTTTGCGTGTAAAGTGAGCATTTACATGACCTTTAAGTCACAGGTCAAGGTCATTAAAGTTGGCTACACGTTGGTCCCATGACGAACCATCATCATGTCAAATATCAAAGCCCTATGTCAAAGGATAAGCAATATATATATCCCAGACGTGTTTTTGATCTTGAGAATGAAGGTCACTCTGGTACGTGACACATTATTATATCTATAAATTATTGATCTTTTGATGACCAAAAGTGTTTGACATTGTAATGTTTTAGAAGAGCGCCTTAGATGAGTCTAGAATAGACAAAGCACACGTCAGGAGTAGCAAAATGTATTGCATTAAACTTTGTTGTATTTTTGATAATTTGCTTACAGAATGTTTATATGGAAGCCCTCATCGTTTATATAAATGTGACAATTGTCCACGTGGATATGAATGTGCAGGACTTCCGGGGTCAGACTGTTGTCCTATTAAACCAAGTTAGTACAAAAATGGTTTAAGGGGGTACGAGCCTTAGAAATTGAAGATTTTCGGGATTCTCTGCTTTTATCCATTCAAATGCATTAAGATATTTCCAACATGTTTTCCCAATATTTGTTTTCAACTAATTAGAGAAGGTCCTAATAAATACCTTTCAAAATTTTCATTGGATTCTAATTATGATTTCTATGTTAAAACAGAAGAAGAATTCTCAATGTATTCCCTATGAAAACTCTAGAGAAGTTTCTTCCCGCCATATTTTTGGGTGCTTATATCTTGAAAACGGCTCCATTTTTTTAAAAACTTTTTTCATAAAGTCTAGCTATTTTGAGTAATTCTTTACAAACTATCTGTTTAAAATAACTTTAAATTGCAGAAAAATTCAGGCTCGTACTCCCTTAAGCATAAATTAGTCGAAATACTTTTTGCAAGTAAATGATTTCTTCATAAAATTACTTATACATTAATTACGAAATAGATAACAGTTTTGTCTCTACCAAATTAGTTTTCTTGTACATGTAAAGTAAATAAAAAAAAAATTATTAAATGAATTAAACATCTTATTAGTTGAAGTATTGTAATAGGTTAAAAATGAAACTCTTTACCTTTTTTAATCTGTACACGTATGTTATTCTTTCACTTTCGCGCCACTTTCAAAATGTGTAAAATTATTATAAAAGCTTGTGTTAGCGACTTTAAGTATTTAATAACCTACCATTTATTTAGGATAATTTATTAATAAACTTAATAACTACTTAATTTTGTTTGTTTGCATTTAGAATGTACCTACGGAGTAGCCCATTCACATTATATATGTAATAACTGCCCACATCAGTATGAATGTGCTGGACTTCCAGGATCTGATTGCTGTCCTATTAAACCAAGTATGCACAGATAATTATAACTCTTCTTAGATTGGAAAATATGAAACCATTTTTCACGACTTTCTGTTTTAATTTTATTGTCAATTTCTGATCAATTGAAATAACTGCTGCATTGAACTTTATTAATTTAAAAGTAACCTAGGAAAAACTATTTTAGCGCACTTAAACGGAAGTCTTCCCTTCTTAAATTTGTCAAAATAAAACAAGTTCAACCTTAAGGTCAAAACGTCAAATCACAATGATATGAATTGTACAACAAATTATTCAATAGTGATACATCTACATTCTTAAGCCATATGTCAAAGATAAAAAAAGTTATGGCCTGGAATGCTTTGTATGTAAGGTGAGCATTTATATGACCTTTAAGTCACAGGTCAAGGTCATGGAAGTTGGCAACACGTTGTTCCCATAACGAACCATCATCATGTCAAATATCAAAGCCCTATGTCAAAGGATAAGCAATATATATATATCCCAGACATGTGTTGATTTTGAGGTCAAAGGTCAAGGTATGAAGGTCACTCTGGTACGTTACACATTATTATATATATAAATTATTGATCTTTGATGACCAAATTCAAAAGTGTTTGACATTTTAATGTTTTATAAGAGTGCCTCTGATGAGTCTTGAAAAGACAAACCACAGGTCAGGAGTAGCAAAATGTATTGCATTAAACTTTATCTTATTTTTAATTATTTGCTTACAGAATGTTCATATGGAAGCCCTCATCGTATATATAAATGTGACAATTGTCCACGTGGATATGAATGTGCAGGACTTCCGGGGTCAGACTGTTGTCCTATTAAACCAAGTTAGTACAAAAATGGTTTAAGCATAAATTAGTCGAAATATTTTTTGCAATTAGATACTTCCTTCAGAAAATTACCTCCACATTATTTACGAAATAGATAACAGTTTTGTCTCTTACAAATTAGTTTTCTTGTACATGTAAAGTAAATTAAAAAACATTAAACATTTTATTATTTTAAGTATTGTAATAGGTGAAGAATGACACTCTCTACCTTTTTTTTCAATCTGTACACGTATGTCTGTATGTTATTCTTTCACTTTCGCGCCACTTTCAAAATGTCTAACATTATTATAATAGCCTGTATTAGCGACTTCAAGTATTTTATAATTTACCATTGATTTAGAATAATTTATTACTAAACCTACTAGTTACTAACTACTTAATTTTGTTTGTTTGCATTTAGAATGTACATACGGAGTAGCCCATTCACATTATAAATGTAATAACTGCCCACATCAGTATGAATGTGCTGGACTTCCGGGGTCTGATTGCTGTCCTATTAAACCAATTATATACAGATTATTATAACTCTTCTTAGATTGGAAAAGATGAAACTGTTTTTCACGACTTTCAGTTTTATTCTGATCATTTGAAATTACTGCTGCATAGAACTTTATTTAAGATAACTAGAAAAAAATATTTTAGCGCACTTAACGGATGGCTCCCTTTCCTAAATTTGTCAAAATAACAGTTCAACCTTGAGGTCAAAAGGTCAAAATCACAATGATATAAATAAAGGTAATAACAAAACTACCGAACTTGGATGATCAATCTCATAGTCCAGAGAAAATGACAAAAACGAATCAGTCATACCGGAGAATTGGTGGATCGCAATAGTCCTGACTTGGTACAGGCATTTCAAACGAAATGGTGGGTTAAACCAGGTTTTATGGCGCCAAACCTCCCTCTTCCATTGCAATCTTAGGATCCGGTAATGACCATAGAACACAACATAGTTGTGAGACACAATAGGGATATTGAGGTGATAATCTCAGTACAGCAGACCAGTCAAACACTAATTAAAACAGTTAACTATCATATCTTCTAAGTCAATTTTGAACTTTTCTACTAGTGGCTGATAACGAAGAAAGAATTTTTTTAAGGATCGTATGAGACGTATTTTCTTCTAGCCCTGCTCCATAAGTTGGTCACGAAGAAATCGGTGTCTGAACAAAAAATCTGTGAAATGTGTGCAAGCTCTGGCATATCGAATAAGTTGTGAAATATAAACACCGTATGCAGAGGAAGTAGGTATATTGCTCTGTAGATTAGGAAAATTAATAATTTGAAAATTAAAATCGTCTCCTTTATCGTAAATTTTTGTACTGAGATGATCACCTTGGTCAAATTCGAGGTGCAAATCCAAGAAAGATGTGAAGCAATTTGATTCGGTGGTCTCTTGAATCTCCAATTCTGGAGAATATATTGAAGGAATCCATCTACCAAATGAAGTGTTATTGACAGAAAGGACATCATCAAATTGTAAATTGTACACCAAAATTGTTTAATAGTGTTACATCTACATTCTACAGCCCTATGTCAAAGATTAAAAAAATATGGCCAGGAATACTTTGCATGTAAAGTGAGCATTTATTTGACCTTGAAGTCACAGGTCAAGGACATTAAGGTTGGCGACACGTTGTTCCCATGACGAAACATCTTCATGTCAAATATCAAAGCCCTTTGTCAAAGGATAAAAAATATATGTATCACAGACTTGTTTTTTATCTTGAGGTCAAAGGTCAAGGTATGAAGGTCACTCTGGTACATGACACATCGTCTCATGCTGATACATCCACATATCAAATATTAAAACCCTATATCAAAGAATAAAAGGTTATGACCAGGACACACTTGGCACGTAAAATTAACATTAATTTGACCTTGAAGTCAAATATCAATGTCATAAAATTATGAAGGTCATTCTGGTACGCGAAACATCATCTCATGGTGAAACATCAACATGTCAATTATCAAAACCCTATCTGAAAGGATTAAAAAGTTATGGCCCGAAGAAGAAGAAATTACACACAAAAAAAAAAATATGTCTCCCCTTCTGGGAAGGGGAGACAAAATGATATGAGTGTAAATATCATTTTATTATTCGCACATAAACTAATTTACATCTAAATGTTGTATAATTGGGACATGGTTTTTCATCTTCTTTTCTTTTGTATGCTCATATTATATATTCTAACCTAAGTATTTCAGCACTGTACAATCGTTCTTGTATTTTTTTATTTCTTAACTGATCATTTACATGTAATAGTATTTGGCTAAAACAAAGTTACACATAGCTGTTAATGAAGCGATAATCATCAGAACTGAACGAAGCGATCTGTTTCAATGACAAAAATAAATAAAACAGGTTTATTGTCGTATAAATGTAAAAACTATCAAAAATAATTAATACTAGGGTCATATGTTTGAAAATACAATACAAAAACGGGTATATATCGGTTGATATTAACTCGGTTATGCTGTATATCGATATTTCAAGGAGTAACCTCTCATCAACAGCATTTGAATCAAAACATTGGAAGATCAAAAACCAAAAATATTGAATGAAAAGTTCTCAAAACCAAAATGTTTGAACAGGAAAACTAAAACCAGCGCAGAGGATATCATCAACGTGTATTACAAGAAAAGAAACATGGTGTTGTAAACAATTTTGAATTTTACACATGTAACAATCGGAAATTTCAATGACAAAAACATTGGAAACTTATTGGTAAAATCGATAGACGACCATGCTTGTGATTACCCTCGGGGACTTCTGGTCCACCAGCAGCGGTTATGGACCCAGTAGTTTCAAAATAAATAAAGGTTAAATAATTTAAGATTAAAACAAATGCCTTAATGACTTCTGAAAACAGTCTGTCATTCGATTGAAGATTACCAACTCAAAAAGGGGCATTTACAATTAAGGTAGTATGAAGATCAACGACAATAACTAAGTGTTCTAAACCAATGATAGTGTCCCTTTGTTAGTGTCATGTTTTTAAAGACTGTGTTCCTTAATAAGGATTATATTTTGTGATAAGTTTTACTTTGCTTTATATGTAGACATGCCTGAGACCCATTAAATGCTTATATAGCTAGTATATGTTGTTATTTACCTAAGATAGAGTACAGGTGATTTTTGAAAAAGATGAGCATTTGTTAAGACCATGAAAATATTACAGTCTTCATGAATAAGACACTCAAATTGAGATAATATTGAAAATAGAAAAGAAAACAATATTGCAGCACTACTCAGGATTAAATATTTCTAAAAGAATTGTCCCATAATAAAACATTTCCTTAGTAAAATGATTAAGCTCAAACACATACTAGTAAACATCTTAATTGGTTTAAACACATTTATCTATTCTGAATTGAGAAACAAACTTTAGGGTTTTGTGAATGTCTCTCCAGCTACCAGTGCGTTCTTTATAGAGGCCCCATTGAGTCTATTCTCATCGATTTCTACAAATGGGTATTTAATGGGCATGTGTATTGCTCACAACAAATGCAGGAAACCTTATTTCGTGCCTGCCTTAGGACTAGCACCCTTCGTTTATACCATCCTCGTAAATGGTGCCAAAGAGAGTCGGAAAATTGATTCATAAAATTTTATTCCCCGGACGTGGATCAAACCACCTTGTTGTTAGTATCCCGAAGCCTTAACCACTACACCATCGGCCCTCGATTTAACATTTTAACATCTTAAAGTTGTAATAAATCACTTTAAAGTTGTGAATGATAATAGATATCTACATATTTAGCGTATATATTTATATTTATTTGATCTGTGCTATTGTTCGTGTAAACATCTTAATTAGTTTAAACACATTTATCTATTCTGAATTGAGAAACAAGCTTTAGGGTTTTGTGAATGTCTCTCCAGCTACCAATGCGTTCTTTATAGAGGCCCCATTGAGTCTATTCTCATCGATTTCTACAAATGGGTATTTAATGGGCATGTGTATTGCTCACAACAAATGCAGGAAACCTTATTTCGTGCCTGCCTTAGGACTAGCACCCTTCGTTTATACCATCCTCGCAAATGGTGCCAAAGAGAGTCGGAAAATTGATTCATAAATTTTTATTCGCGGACGTGGATCAAACCACCTTGTTGTTAGTATTCCGAAGCCTTAACCACTACACCATCGGCCCTCGATTTAACATCTTAACATCTTAAAGTTGTAATAAATCACTTTAAAGTTGTGAATGATAATAGATATCTACATATTTAGCGTATATACGAGGGCTGTCCGTAAAGTTCGTGGACAAGCAAAAATTTGAACCAATACGACGTACTAGGGATTAATTCTTTACATAATAATAATTTGACACATTTTTCTTTCATTTCTGGTTTATTGTTTTACAAATATTCGACAAAAATAGTACTACATTTCTAATTATTTAACTCGCTGTATGGTGGGTCGGAGCAATGTAAGATTTTTTTCAGAAATATTCAGAATGCTTTAAACAAGATCTTGCTTTGCTTATACAATATCTAAAGATGTAATAAAACTTGTACTACAATGTTGCCAATAGATAGGATGATACACATACCAAATTTGAAGGGTCTATGATTTTTATTTGTTCAGAAATCAGTATTTTTCTAGTTGACATCAGTTTCACTGACGTGGAAAAATTAACGTTTTGAGAAGAGATTGTGCAATGGACAGTTATAAAAATGCAGGTTTATGTCTGAAAAACATCAACAGATATACACAGATTCTTTAAATTGTGAGAAAAGCTCAGTAAGATACTTCCGATGGCTTGTGCATTTAAGACTGAGATAGAAAAAAATGATTAGCATGTTTTCTGGTATTAAAATATAGCCATATTCTCTATATAGTACGAACCCGACCAATCGACTTTGCTTGAAGTTGTACTGTTGATGTCAAGAACTTAAATAGCCATGTAATTTGTGAATCAAATGTTTCCAGAAATGAAACAATACATGCAGAAATATAAATCTAGATACATCTGACAAAATATAAGGCTCAGAATTTACAAAGTCTTAAAAATGTTGCATTCAATATGCCCATATGAAGAAGAAGTTGTTTAATTTGACGTCGAAAATGTGAACGTCTTGCTCCGGATTGTGAATACGATTTATTTTCTAAATGCTGCAAAATCAACTTGTTGTTGTTTGTTTATTCGAAAAATTTGGTACATGAATTTATAAGACTACGCATTTTATTATAACAAAATTTTAAGTTAATCCAATGAACATTATTAATTTTATATCAACTGTCCATGAACTTTACGGACAGCCCTCGTATTTATATTTATTTGATCTGTGCAATTGTTCGTATAAATAAAGAAAGTATTAAGCTGTTTCTAAAAGAGAGCTAACTTGTGTTGGAGAACACATCAAAGCTTTAAATTATCCGTATAAATTTCAAATTTGTCTAACCCTAAGGTTCTTCCTACCCCAGACATAGGTTGATCATCTTAGTAATAATTTGGTTTTCCATTTTGGTAATTTTGGTTTTATTGTTCTATGCTCTTCATAATCATATAGTGTTTGGCATTTTCAATATTGTTGGTAGAGCGCCTCTGATGAGTCTTGAATAGACGAAACGCGCGTCAGGCGTAGCAAAATTAATTGTCTGGAACTTTGTTGTCATTTTTATTTCGAACACACGTGAAGGTTAGCACTGCTGGTGGAGTTTTTATTCCCCGAGGTTAGCCCGCTCCGGCACCAACTCTTTTGTGTTGGAGAACACATCAAAGCTTTAAATTATCCGTATAAATTTCAAATTTGTCTAACCCTAAGGTTCTTCCTACCCCAGACATAGGTTGATCATCTTAGTAATAATTTGGTTTTCCATTGTGGTAATTTTGGTTTTATTGTTCTATGCTCTTCATAATCATATAGTGTTTGGCATTTTCAATATTGTTGGTAGAGCGCCTCTGATGAGTCTTGAATAGACGAAACGCGCGTCAGACGTAGCAAAATTAATTGTCTGGAACTTTGTTGTCATTTTTATTGTGAACTTTGTAGCATCAAAACGAAGTGTTCATTTCAAAGGTCAAGATGCATTGGTAAATGTTGATGATCATGAACATAAAATTAGATTCACAATACAAATGAACGAACGCACAGAAGGCTCATTCGAGATTCGAGATTCAAAATTCGAGATTCGGAGTTCGAAATTCGAGATTCGGAGTTTGAAATTCGAGATCCGAAAATCGAAATTCGAAATAAGATATTCGAGAGATTCAATATAATTTTAACCAATCAGATTGCTTGTTCTTTTACCAATCAAAATACTTCTTTTAAAACGTAATTATCGAAACTCAAGATTCGAAATTCGAAAAACGAGATTCGAAATTCAAAATTCGAGATACGAGTTTCAAAATTTGAGATTCGAAATTCGAGATACGAGATTCGAGATTCGAAATTCGAGTTTCGAGATTCGAAATTCAAGATTCGAGATGCGAAACTCGAAATTCAATATACTGATAACCAACAAAATAGGTCATCATTAAAATCCAGAAAAACTACGAAAGCCCAGAAGGCTCATAAGAGATTCGAGATTCGGAATTCAAAATTCGAGATTCAAAACTCAAAATGCAATACACTGATAACCAACAAAATAGGTCATCATTAAAATCCAGACTCTACGAAAGCCCAGAAGGCTCATACGAGATTCCAGATTCGGAATTCGAATTTCGAGATCCGAAATTCGAGATTCGAGATTCGAAATATATACCGTATGACTTGGGGCTTTTTGTGGGAGCCAAATTTCTCGATTTAAAAAAAAATGGCAGGTATTTTTTTCGCAGAATTCAGTTTTGTGTTATTTCTATGGATGCATATAATGAATATATCCTATTCACGAAATTTTATTTTCGCGGTTCTTAAACTATCACTAAAAATTAAATAAAAAATACCTGAGTAAAAAACGCGTGTGTTCAAGTTCGCGACTTTTGTTTTACTTCGCAGCTACTCAAATGGATGATTCATTAAGTAAGCCTTTTGAAATTTAGGGATACCTAAGATGATAGATGATATATATTGAAATGATTTGGCCATGGGCGTCTGTGGAAGACCATCCACCTAGTGGGAAAAGGTTTCTTGCTCACCGTCAGATTAAAATTGAGTCAGGTGATTGGAAATACAAATAAATCATACAAATCCGACCAAGACTCATAGGTGGTTTGCCAAATATAACATTAAATCATGGTGGGTAAAAATATCCAAATTACAAATAGAAAAAAATATATATTACACTTACCAAAATTATGGAATACACTATTAAAATTTGGGATTTCTGGAATTTGATGGTGACCTATTTGGTAGGTTATAAGTATATTGAATTTCGAGTTTCGAATCTCGAATCTCGAATCTCGAATTTCTAATCTCGTATCTTGACAAAAACACGTGTCATAAAGTTTGCGACTTTTGTTTTACTTTGCAGCTACTCAAATGGATTAATCATAATGTGTTCCTTGTCAAATTTAGGGATACCTTAGATAATAGGTGATATATATTCAAATAATTTGCCAATGGGCGTCTGTGGAAGACCACCCACCTAGTGGGAGAAGGTTACTTGCTCTGGTTCAACTGTAACTTGAGTAGGTAACTATGGTGGTGGTGTGTCGTGAGCTGGACGACTTATGTCACACAGCGAGTATTAAAGTAAGCAGTTGCTACATGTATTAGGGATGTTTTGGCATGATATAGCAATTTTGGGCTTGGTGCCGAAAATCTGCGCTACTTTTTTCCTACCCAAAAGAAAGGGAGGTTATTCCAACTACGAAACCTGTCCTGATTCTAGCTCTGCAGCATCTGATTAAAATCGTCAGATTAAAATTGAGTCAGGTGATTGGAAATACACATTTATCATACAAATCCGACCAAGACTCATAGGAGGTTTGCCAAATATAACATTTAATCCTGGTGAGTATATGTAAATGTATCTAAATTACAAATAGAAAAAAAATATTGAGCTTACCAAAATTATGGAATACACTATTGAAATTTGGGATTTCTGAAATTTAATGGTGACCTATTTGGTTGGTTATTAGTATATTGAATTTCGAGTTTCGAATCTCGAATCTCGAATTTCGAATCTCGAATTTCAATTCTCGAATTTCAATTCTCGAATTTCGAATTTCAAATCTCGTATTTCG